>APFE030706901.1:2222-33728 GCA_000404065.3 Pinus taeda | reverse complement strand
TAGTGTGTGCTTTGTGCTCTATGTTGAAAGAATCTCATTTCTCTTTCCTTAGTAGCTAGGATTTTCATTGCAGAAAGAAGATTAAATGATTGTTTATCATCTTAGATTGGATTTTAGGAATTATATATCTACATCATGCAGTGAACCTGAAAGGAAAATTTCTTAAGCAAGATCAACTGTAAAATAAATTCAATGAACATAAAAACGCTTTGGAACCTAACGCACAACATTTAGGAGTCTAGGATAGAGATGTATTCCGGCGTCATAAATCTTGGTAATTATCACTTTCATTTCTAGCTAGGTGATTCCTCCTCTTTGAGATGAAGAGTGCCAGTATAGACTTGTGCTCCCACGTACCATTGAGTATATATTAGGAGACCACAATAGGCTATATCCTTTATCCTTAGGAAGCTGTGTCTGCTTCCCTATCGATCGCAATGCATTGAACACAGCATTCGGGAAGATTGACTTCCGTACCATAAAAAGTATTCTACACTTTTGCGATTGGTTTGGTAATCCCTCTATCTATATTTCCAGAGTAGTATCTTTTGTTCCTTTTTAGACTCCTTAAAGGAAAAGGTCCATCTAAGCACTTGTCACTTCGAGCTCATTAAAAATTGAAGGTGACTAGAGTCATCTTTTGTTTTTTATCGACTCTTAAAAATTGAAAAACAAGTTGTGTCAAAGCATCTAAAATTTATTTTAATCGGAAAAATATCACTATTACCGCATTGGTCTTTAGGTTGAGGAAAATGGAGTCTACCAACCAAGGATTTCCCCTTGGAGTAAATCCTAGTCCTTTCTCCTCTTGGGGAGATGTTGGTGCACCTCATATGGCCACATTGTCACTTCCAGGGTTGACGATTGGCTTGCCCATATGGCTCTTCTCTATCTCTACAATCAAGTCAGCAACTAGATGATACTAGATTTACCCCCCAACCTTCTACTTTGTCTGTTTCTCTCTCTCCTCCTTCCTCTTCTCTTGATGAAGCTGTTAAGGCTGAAAATCAAGTAACTAAGAAGGAGAAGAAAGGGAAGGAGAAGAAGGAAAAGAAGAAGAAGGAACCAAAGGAAAAAAGGGGCAATCGTGCATCATCTAGCGAAAATACACACATTACACCGTCCAAGCCTAAATCTCCATTTGTCATTTGCAAAGGAGACAACTATCATCGAGATTGTCCTTGCATCCCTCGAATCTTAAGGGACTGGTCTCCTCGTTTGCACAATTTGGTGTCATCGACCTCTGATGATCATGTTGAAAGTACATTGTCAACTAGTGAAAGAGAAGTACCTGGATAGAAAAGGAAATGTAAATTTCCTTGTAAGCTGTGTGAAGGTGATTACGTCGTCCATCGTTGTCCCTTCCTAGACGAATCTAAAATAGTTTTGGATAACCGTCCTGCTTCACTACTACGGCTTCCTCCTCGATACAAGAAACTCTTGCCGAGTCCATCACTATTTGAGAATCCGACTGACACGCCATTGTGGTCGGTAGAAGCATCTATCATTGAAGATAAACCCTCTGAATCCACACCAGAAAAAAAGTCAAAAGGTCGAGGTGGCAGTTGACCTGGTCTTGCCTTCAGAAGGTCCATCTTCAGATGATATAGTCACTGAAGAGAATGAGAACAACACTGTTCAAATTCTTTTCATAAACACAGACTTTGAGGAAGAAGGGGGAAATCTACCTGTTCCTTTACTGCAGGAAGGAAGTTCGTCAGAGTCATATCCAGTCGTCTATTCGGTCCCATCTCCAAGCAACCTAGTAGTTTCGTTCAATTGTAATCTACTAGGTAGACCTCGTCTACCATCTAATGTATCATTCTGAATCATTGTACAAGCTTACAGAATGGTCATGGTCGGTACTATCATAGATGAAGGGGCTTTTGTGAGTATCCTTTCCTCGACTGCTTGGAAAGCGCTTGGTTTACCATCGCTTATGCCTGAGATGAGAAATCTAGCAGGATTTGACAAAGGAACCAGTTGACCATTAGGGATCCTTCCCAATGTGCCTATAATGTTGAGAAGGAAAACTGTTTATATGAACGTAATGGTAGTCCAAGGACCTCTAGACTATAATATATTCCTTGGGCACGACTATATTTATAGCATGGGAGCCATTGTCTACTCACTCTTTAGAGTAATGTGTTTTCCGCATGAAGGCCAAGTGGTCCAGCTCGTAGACTAGCTTTCGTTCC
The DNA here is from genome assembly GCA_000404065.3 of Pinus taeda. NCBI lineage: Eukaryota > Viridiplantae > Streptophyta > Pinopsida > Pinales > Pinaceae > Pinus > Pinus taeda. The sequence continues at coordinate 31,530 of APFE030706901.1, read as the reverse complement.
CTGACTCACACATAGCTAATAGTCAAATGCCATCCCTAAATGGTCTTTTCATGCAAGGAATGTCTCATCAATCTCCAGTCTGTCCACTTGAAGAACGTGAGTAATTTAGGGGACATGACTGAAACCCAAGGGGCATGCACCTTAGCCTACTACAGCAGGAAAACTCTAGGTATAGGGTAGGTTTCTGTGAAGGATATATGACCAGTACGACACCCTTCCATATAGGAAGATGGGATTAGACTGGAATAAGATACCTCCATTAGAAGGTATGCCTTTCCGGATAGAACAAATATTTTTTCTAAAAATTGAAGGGTAACCTCAAAACTCTACTTCCCTATGCCTGGGGGCATGCAAACCTTTTGTGTGCAAGTGAAGAGCAACCTCTATAGTTCTGTTGGCTTCAACTGCTTAAGTTGGGTGAGTGGTTGAATTGACCGTTCACCTTCACGGGGGCCAAATGGCACCGTCAAAGTAAAGGAAAATTTTCCTACCTGACCTTAGTAGTTAAGAAACCACTAGGACAGTAGTTGGTCATTCCTAGCTTGCATGCGAAAGGATACGAAGCAAAGCTTCGAAAGGTGAAAGCTCCAGAAAAATGGAATCTATCGATGAGATGTCCTTATTATATGATTGGCATGAGCAGTTTTTATGTGAAGTTCAAGCTCGTTAAAAATTAAACCTAAGCAATGAGCAAACGTTTCTCCCAGAGTTTAAGCTCATTAAAAAATGAACAAATCTCTGGTAAATAGCCATTGTGAATGCATTATAATCACCTTTTGAGCCTTGGTCATGTTCTCATCATCACCTCCACTCTGTTTTAGCTGATCATATGCCTCTATTTGATTTTTTACCCATTTTGAGGAACATCTGCAATGAGTGATATTGTTAGCCATCCTTGTGACATCACCATGATTGGAAATTCCAAACCTTACCGGGAATCAGCTGCTACCCGAAATTACCACTCGTTCCTCAAAAAATGAGTCTCCTATAAGCTCTTTTCATCTAACTCGTAAAATATGAATAGATTGCTGAGCGATTGGCCTCTCCAGCTCGTTAAAACTACCGGAAGTGTTATCCCTCATCTATATTTTAATATTTTTGGACTTGAGGGATTGTTACACAAAAAGATCGAGCGCTTGTCTTGTTTGGCTCGTTAAAACTATCGAAAATTCATCCCTTTCGTATTATTTTATACTTTTTCGGACTTAAGGGATTATATGATGAAAAATCATTATTGGAGTTTCCTTTCTGTCCCTTTTCAGACTCTCTAAAATTGAAAAAGGACCAAGTTATCATTGTCATTAAACTCGTTAAAATCAATAGCGACAAACTTGTCTATATAGAGGAAAACGAGTTTCACTGTCGCTAGGCTCATTAAAACATAGCGACAGGTTCGCCCGAAGGGCGAATTATAGAACCAACATATGTTATCCTCCTCAAGCTTGATAAAAATAAAGAGGTACTGGTCAGCAATGACTAGGAGAAATTGGGAAGAAAACTTGAAGAAACTTTATTGGTAGCAAATCGCTCTTGAACATGACACTTTCACTCCATGCCCGAGACGGGTTGGGTTATTCCCTTCACCGGTCATATCACCATTGGTCGATCATACCATCCATCTTTGGGTTTAACGCTACCAATCCATTTCATTGTCACTGGTATGTTCAAGATAAGTCGCTCAGAGAATTCGCCTGTGTCTCATCCGCTGAAATACATTCACGCTCCATCCTTTCATGACCGCCACCCTAAACCCTGTATCATCAGATCATTTTCACCTCCAAAATAATTTGCTCCATTTCGTGTCATAGATATGGGATTCATTAAGGCCCTCCTATGATGGGTCGCTTCTTTTCGACATCAGCTCATTATCCAAGAAGTCAACCTAGGAACAACCCTTTCAGTAATTTGAAGCTTGCATGCCTCAATGGCAAGTTTCTCACTTCTGGCGACAGGTTTGCATCAATGGCCTTCGACCATAATATTTTACGTGGTGTTCGATGCCAAGTACCTTTTTCACACCACGTGAATTGTACTATCATACCTTGAGGGTCATCATCATTATCGATGATTCCTCTCGCGCCTCTTAATAGCTTACATCATTGGATGGTAATCAGGCGATGTATTTCCATGTTGGACTCCAGAACATCTTTCACATGGATCGACTTGTACTCCGAGCGAAGATTGAACGAGTTTGAAGACCCTAGATCTAGTTTCATCCATCCAGGCTGCGATATAATTAGGAATATAAATACATGAAATGTACATGATTGCTGAACAGATGATCATCCGAATCAAAGGATGATGACTCCGTCCGAATCATCAATCTGCTACACAGACGGTTGTTTGTCCTATGTACATGAAAATGAGTTTATAAAGTTGAGCATGGGAATGCTCACCTCAGCTAGATCATGAAAAATATTATGAAGATAATGTATTGTATTATATCTTATTACAAGTCGCCTTCCAACTCGAAAAAGCTTTGGATCCTCATGATAAAGCATTTCACCCGACATCAAAAGATTAATGACCTCATGCTTTAGGAGGCAACTATTATAGACATTTTTGGGCACTGCAACCCCAATAATACATGTCCATAAACCAAAGGCTTCTAAGTCCCTAAAAGTGTTGCTTCACACCCTAAAGGAACAAGGTCAGCTGATTACATCATCTCCCAGAAGTTCTCCAATGAAAACTGCTCAGAACTGGTCAAAACTGGACCATACAGACTACCCAGTGCAGAGGGTGTGATGCATCTCACCTCCTCAGTGTAAAAAGTGTGATGCATACTCGAAAGCCCTTCTGTAGGGTGCGATGGGCGAGAGTAGACAAATGGCAGAGACAATTTGCAAGGTGGATGATCATGGAATCTTCCATAGACTTCTCTTGTGACACTTGCCTCTCTGAATTTTCCCAGGGATGAGTAAGAGATCATCAATCTCCAAGTGGAATCAAGAACTATCAGAGAGAGGAAGCTAATCAAAATCCCAGAAGCTAACTCACCCCCTATAATCATCTATATATGGATCCCTCATCCGAGAGATCCAGAGGCTGGAATCTTGTATCTCATAAGGAAGTGTTGTTGGTTTCTTGGTGCAATATCATAGTGTTGGGGGATCTAAGATTTTCATGAGGTGAAGAAGGGCTTTCATGCTGGGAGGATGATGCTGGGTCAGAATAATAGGCTATAATCCTCTTTTCTATTCTTGATATTAATATATATCTGGTCCTATATTGTTTATGACAACAGATCTCTATTCTTCGATAATATTATGCTGCTTTGATTCCACAGGTGCTTTTTGAAGCTGGGTAAACGAAGAAGGAGCAGCAAAGATCTGTCAGAAGGGAGAGGAACCAAGCAAAGAACCAAGTGCAAGACTGACGTTGGTGTCCTTTGTTCCCCTCTTATCTACTTCTCATAAAGGAAAGCGAAAGTAGTTTTGGTTTGTTTGTTTCTAAGATAGCTACTCGTCTTAGTGGGACTAGCAGCTCCGAGTAGACACTAGATTTCCCGATAACACCTTTGGAGCTAAAATCTTATCTTCTGGTGGGATTTGAAGCTCTCTCTCAAGAGAACACTTCATTGTTTTCTCCTCATCAAAATTTACATCCCTTCGCACAAATTTCATTATGAGGGAAGGTAAGTACACAAGCTAGTTGTGAGGAGATTTTGTGTAACCCACAAATACCCCCAACTCTGTTGTCAACTCAAGATTCTTCCTTGATTATTTGGAAACATGGCAGTAAACAGAGGCTCCAAAAAACCTAAAGTGTGATATATTCAACTTTCTCCCGGAGAAAGCATCCTCTAGTGTAATAAGACTGAGAATCGAATGAGAACTGTAGTTATGCAATTAGACTACTATGTTGCATGCCTCTAGCGACAAAAGTAGTGGTAAGCCTTGGTCATGTGACATAGCCCTTGCTGCTCCCATAATTCTATGGTTCTTTCTCTCAGACTCCCCATTCTGTTGTGGGTTGTGGGGTGCTATCATCTCTCTTCAAATGCCTTCATTCAAAAAAACAAAATTGAATTCATTTGAAACATAATCACCTCCATTATCGCTCCTGAGAGCCTTCACCTTCTTTTTGGTTTCTTTTTGAACTAGTTCCTCGAATTCTATGAACTTGGAGAATGTATCTTCCTTATTTTGCATGAAGAATATATAAAACTTCTTTAAGAAGTAATCAATAAAAATTAAAACATATTTGTGTCTGGCAGTGGACGCTACCGAGAAAGGTCCACAAACATTAGAGTGGATCCTTTCTAGGAATGCATGTTCTTTGTTGTCCCGATCAAGGAATGTGGGTTTTGCATACTTCCCCAAGGTACATCCTTTGAATATATCCTATTGCTAAAGTGCTCCTTTAGGGATTCCAGTGGTTATATGCTACATAATCTTCAAGGTGCCATGATGAAAATGGCCAAGAATTTTGTACAAAAGTTCACCGACATAGTGGCTCTTGACTTTCTTTGCCTTAATTCTTAATGAAACACAATATTCCACATTTAGTTTATACAGGTTCTTCACATGAACCCTGATTTGCTTCACCTATCATGTTTCTATGTGTCTCAAGATTTATTTTCCTTTGCTGAAGATCACATCATAACCACGGGTTTTCAAAAATGCAAAAAAGATTATATTTTTCTGTAGGCTTGGAAAGAACATGATATCCTTGAGTCTGAGGGGGGATCCTAACTCCCTATGAAAGATGACTGTACTAATCCCAATCATGCTATAACTTCCATCATCCTCCATCTCAATGTGCATCTGGAGATGTTTCTCCTCCAGGTCACTAAAACAAAACTCTACACCCCATCATGTGGAACGATGAACCTAAGTCCAAGTACCACACACTCCACATCACTATGCTTGACATGCATGTGATAAGGATGGGGTGCATCAACATCGAGCAGTTGGGCTTGTAGTGCAACAAGGCAGTAGAGTAGAATCAGAAAATCATGCGAGTAGTGGAGGAAGCCTACTGAATGGTCCCGAAGTTGGACATTCAGGCAGAAGAATCGGTTGAGGCGCACGTCTGCAAGTTAGCCATAGGGGTGCACGAAACTTGAGAAGAGATGACCAAGATTAAGCTAGACCTGAACCTGCAGATCACAGAATTGTAGTTGAGGTCCCAACCTTCAAACCCACTAGAAGTCAGGAAACAACGTGCCACCTTTGTTGCAAAAACAATAATGGTGGTCTACAGTGTAGTAGCAGATTGCACACAACTTCTCGAACAATCATTCGAGGTCCTGACCACCCTAGAGGAGGACCCGAATGTAGAGTGCCTGGAGACAGAGGTGTACGAGCTACAACAAATATATGATGAGGTCAAAGGGACTGAGCAGATAGTTTCCCTTACAGAGAGGCTCACATGGATGCAGGAGGCAAATGCACTTAAGGAATAGGTGGATGTTGCTTGGCACAAAGAAGCGGTATTCAAAGTGCACCTATAGCCATGGATAGATGAGTCATGTATGATCAGAACCTCCATTGAAGGAAATATTGCAACACTGCAGGCAACTCAATGGAAGGTTCAAGGTGGCAGTTCAACAACAGTCGCCGAGAAGAGAGTGGAAGAAATCCAACAGGCGACCTCTTAGTGTGTTGCCAACACTGCAAATATCCAAATGGAGCTGGGAGGTCTTCACGCTAAGATCTCCGCATCTGCAGAGTGACTCGATGGCAAGTCACAATGTTTGTGTTGGGGGCCTGTTGGGCACGAGATCCTCAAGGATAGTTTTGGGGTTAAAAGCCCATATTTTGGTCAAATTTTGTAATCCAAGTGTAAAGACTCTGCATATTGTGGTTGTAGAGCGCGTAGGTGTTAAAGAGTCATAGGGTTGTCCTCCCTTATTTTGGAATTGCAATGTCAGTTGTAAAATATCTACCCATGGTCCACAGACCATGGGATTGTACAAATAGAGCTAAGCTCTAAGTAGTTTAGAAAGAGACATCGAACATGTAAGAAAGCCATAGCCTAGAGTAGGAAGTCTAAGTCTTGGGTCGTAGCGTAGGTGGAGGCTCTATAGCTGAGTGCGTAAAGGGCTAGAATAGAAGTCTGCAGCTAAGTGTGCAAACCCCTACAGTTGAGTGCGTAGGGCAGGTACAGTTTGTAATCATTCAAAATTATCAATAAAGAGAAGTATTCTATAATTTCCGCATCTTTATTTCCTATCTATGCATATGGTTATGTTGGATATGAATTTCACTTATAATGCTTATATAATGCGGGAATATATGTGAATGTGTTGGTTAAGTGAATGCAAGTAAGAACATATGTTTACGTGAAGCTAACTAAGATCGGTTTATAAGGTAAGTAAGACACTTAGCCTAATTCAAGAGATATCACAGTTCACTACCCTAGCAGCATGAAAGTACCTCAGTCCCAAGTTAGGGTTGTACCAAAGCTGATTGTACCCTTTCGTGAAGGTACTGAAGTGTGGAATAGAGGGCTAAGCAACCTTCGCGAAGGTGGGTATAACCGGAAGAAACCAACGTAAAAACCATCTCAAGGGTGCAGAAACTTGGTTCCAGCATCCCCCCATACTGCTTCAGGTGAGACTTCAGTCTGCGCTTTGCGGGCTGATGCCGAAAGGGCTAGTAGTGTAGTGATTTGTTTGGCTAACTAACGCTGAACCTGGGTTAGGCCCGATCAAGCCAACAAGGGGACTGATCAGGTATGAAAAGGTGGGAATGACACCCCTAGCTAGATGAGTTTGTGGGATGCCATTATATTCTAAGCTCTCAAATAATGGATTCAAGCGTTGTGTCGCATAGGAATGAGATAATCAAGAGGATGATGAGGAGATTCCCCTTGAATTTTGTAAGGAGGGATGGATCATGCTATGGACATGTCAAATGTATCTATAATAGTGGACTCTAAATACATTTTGATGATGTGGTTCATCGTTTGTTGTTTATGGTTGTATTCTTATGGGAAGAATGAATGATGGGTGCAGTATGAGAAAGTAAATGGTGGATTACCAATCTCACTTGGAAATGCATATATGAATTAAATGAATTGAATTTTTAGGTTTGCATACATGGCATCATTACACCAAATAGTGGCTTCGGATATAATGAACGGATGCTCACCTAGGCAACATAGTGGTTGAACAACAAGAATGTCTAAGGAACTAGGTTGTTGCTTTAGAAAGGAGGAATGATTTAGTGGATCATCCCTAGATTGATCTGATGTGAAATGAGACTCTAGAGGCTCTTCTAAATGTGGAAGAATAATGGTACTAGAGTCAAAACTACTAGATGCACTAGGAAGGTTGGGGAGAATTGTTTCTCCTAGACTCTCAAAAATTAATGCCCCCTTACCCAAGTATTGGGTCAAAATGTAATGGCCACAAGATGAATTTGGTTTGAATTCATGGGTTCTAAGTAAGAAGTGATGGGACCAATCATCAACATGGGATATATGGTTCACATAGGCAACATATTTAGTGGGACATAAATGATTAGTAGGTGTGACATCTACCGATGTTATGATGAAATTGCAGTAAAATGAACTAGACAAGAAAGGATAAATTGAATTTTATGAAACCAAACAACAAGGATGAATTGACCTATATTTCATTAAGAATTGATCTATCTTGTAGCATTCATATAACCTAGATACATAAAATCTTGAGGAAGAATGTGATTTAATTTCAGAAATAGAGTATGCAAGAGAGATATGATCTAAAGCCTAGTAATTTGCAAGGAAAATAACCACATATTTTTGGCTTGCTACCATAGACTCATCAATCCCACTTCCCATAAGAGAGGTGGTAATCATGCTTGTAACATAACATTTTTTGCAAGTAACTTCTACAAACCAAATAAGGAAATTCTACTACTAAATATCATGCATAGATAAGATACACAAAGAGATATTGGAGCCTTTAGGTTGGGCCCTAACCAAGGGTGACTCAACCCTATGAAAAAGCATAGATGTGAGACAATCGTAAACTCTTCATTGACATAAAATAAATTTCAAGTACATCATGCAAAGGAAAATAGAAATTATAGTCTCAAGATCTTAGCTCTTAGTAGCTCTTCCTTGCTTCAAAAATTTAAATCCTAGTGAGCCCTTAGGCTTGTATATTTATACAAAGATTACTAAGTAGGATTGCTTCCCTCTAAAATATTCAAAAAAGTGGATCTAGATACCTTAGATCCTCAGAATTACTTGAGTTCATTTGTTTCCAGTAGAGCTCGAGTTGTTGATAAGTGATTTTAGGGATCAAGTTGAGTTGAAGGAGAGTAAATGTAGGGGACAAGCATCCTACATATCCTCTAGATGCCTCCAATGTGCCTCTGTATAGTAAATACACTAAAAATTTCTCTTTTTCCTACACATTAGGCCTCAAAGTATGAAAAAAATTCCTTTAATCTTCCTACTAAGTACATTATAGCCAAAAACATCTTAATTAATGTGAGAAAAAATAATTTATAGGCTAGAGGATTAAAAAATGGGCATTATAAAATACTTATTGATGGGGCCCATCATAACCCCCTTATTGAAAGTTTTTCTCATCCTATGAGAAACTTAATCAATAATTTATTGCTCATGTATGGCCTTGATGACCTATTTGACATAAAATCTTGAAGAAGAATGTGGTTTAATTACAAAAATAGAGTATGCAAGAGAGAAATGATCTAAAGCCTAGTAATCTGCAAAGGAAAATAACCACATATTTTTGGCTTGCTACCGTAGACTCATTAACCCCACTTCCCACAAGAGACGTTGTAATTAGGCTTGTAACAACATGTTTTTTTGCAAGTAACTTCTACTAAACCAAAGAAGGAAATGCTACTAGTAAATATTATGCATACGTAAGATACACAAATAGATATTGGAGCCTTTGGGTTGGGCCCTAACCTAGGGTGACACAACCCTTTGAAAAAACTTATATGTGAGTGTTGTACTATCAAACAACCCCCCCATCTATGAATAATAATAAATAAGGTTAAAGATATAAATGGGGAACCCTTTTAAATTTTTATTCTTAGGATAATAAAACCTAACTTGAAGAAATTGCCTTAAGAAATCTCGCAAAAACAACCGAAGGATGTCATCCTCATCGCAAATAGCAGATTGCGCTTTTCCATGAGATGATCATAAAACACCTTTAAAAAATTACGATGCGCATTCAAACCTCCCGTCGTGATATCCCAATCAAAAGCACCTTGTTATTTTGTAAATCGCACTTCGCAAAAATCGCAAGTAATTAAGCTATGCCACTACAATATCCATTAACGATTTGTGAAATGAGATATTGTGACAATCACAATTGCATTTCACCTTATTGAGCAGGAAACGTTATATTGCATCCTTTTAAAGATTGTAATGTGTGAATAAGAGCGGTAAGCCTATGACATAATTGTGTTTTAATATAGAAACGAATGGATTGATAGGCTAATAAATGTTTAGCGGCCTAAGGAGAGGTAATGATTTTCCAAGTTATGCATAGTTAACATTGAGTATCTCTTTTAAACCTTTCTCATGATCCAATGTCATTTGAGAAAATATTTCAGTCATAATTTCTTGACACCGTCTGCACTGATATATCTTTTCCATTTCAGGAAAGCTACAAAAGACATTTGATTGAGGAAGGTGATGCTGAAAGAAAAAAAGCAGAGCATCATTGAATCTGAGTTTAGAGAGATAGCTCTTATATTCTCTGATACAGTTTGCAGTGCTGACAAAGGAGCAATGACTTGGGAGGTCATATACAATAGGCTTGAGGATGAGCATCCAAAAATTACTATCACAAGAGCAACAACTGACTCAAAAAGACCTTCAAGACTTCAATTCGAGGATGTCGTATGTTATTTCATTCATAGGATAGGAGCAAGGGCTAAAATCCTCCTAAACAATGATATCATCAGGTGGGTGGTTGAAAACCTCACCATTGAAGATAGGCAATTCAAGAATTCAAGAATGGAACTCATGCGGTCATTCACAGTAGAGGACCTCAAGAAAATGTACCATATACCTGACCCTTAGGATATATATGACAAGATAAACATGGCCAACTTTGCAAAGAAGAACCTAGACCCCTTCAAGCTGATCCAGGGTGGAAGAGTATTGGAGAACAAATTCAAATTTAGAAAATCGGGTATGTATGCTATAGTCACTGTGGAAAACCCCTACAACTATGAAGCTGCTATATTATGTAGATTGTATGGGTTACCCAATAATTCTAAGTTTTCCATACAATGAATTCCTCTAATTGATGCCTGCGTTAATTCCCACATAATGAATTGGGCCACCATCCTATCTAATAAACTAGGCACCATCATTACCGAATATCGACAGAAGAGATCCTCCTCTCTAGATAAGCTTCCTTCGTTCTATTTTAGTGCCTACACTATGGATGCCCTCTGTTTCTGCACTACATTTATGACCATGGGTTGGAAATGGACCTTACAGGACCCCTACTCTATCCATCTCAATCATAAGAAAATATGGGAATCCCATTATATACCCCATTTCTATAAAAAATTCACACTGTTATTTTCCCCCTGCATAAAATAATTTTCAATAATAAATCCCCCCAGATTTTCCCAAGAAGCCGCTACAGACCTTCTAGCTATCGAAAAATATTTTATTGAAGAATGGTTCTCCTATATTATGGTTTTTGTTAAAACGACTGACCCACATGTCATTCCTTTGTATGTTTTTGATAAATTGTTGGCAAGGGAAATTTCCCACTAGACCGTGGGAAGAGGCCTAACTAAAATTTTCAAATAAAGCAAGAAGTTATTATGGCTCTCTTTTCCTGACAGTTGTGGTTCTTTTTCTTTAGAAAATTTTAATCATGCGATTAAGGATTCAATGAGCATGGAAGCCCTAAGGCTTCATACTTTGCCAAAAAGGAAATTTGATCCAGACGAGCTAGCACATAACATCACTATTACGGTAAAGCTCAATCCATACAACCATGAGGATAATGATTTTGAAGACTTGCTACAGTTGGTTGAATCCTTCAAACAAGTGTTTGAATGGGCTAAAGCCAACTTGAGTCCTGAAGATTTTGAAAAATTTCGAGAATTTAAAAATGAAAGGCTCGAAGTAATTCTAATGAACTTGTTGAAGATCGAAAATAAGCCTACGCCTAGTGTGATTGTTAACAGTGACAAACCTAGTTCTCACATAGAATCTCTAGTGAATACTAAGAAAGCACCAGGTATAGGTAAGGCCCAAGAAACAGATAATACAGCAGAGTCCAGTAGGGAGTTAGCCGAGAAACAGGTTATGAGCACCCCACCTAAAGAAATCAGTTCAGAGGTCAAAAGCAGTAATTTGGAGTAGGAGTGGGATTGATTTAATCAAAAACTACAAGACACTCCCTAAATGATAGATACCCAAAAAAAATAGAGTGTCAAAATCCTCTGCATATTCAGGAGAATACAGAGTCCAACTCTATGGACGGGCAGCCCAAATCCATGGATGAGCAGTCTAACCCTATGTATGAACAGGCGACAACATCCCAGCAGACGGAGATTATCCTTGCTCTGTCCACATTAGAGATTATCTTGAAAGTGAGTAAAATGCCTCCACTTGATGTTTTCTACAACCCACTCCATAAAGCTGTAGTAAGAAGACAGAGGAAAAGGAAAAGGGTAGAAATGCCTGAGCTCCCACCTAGAAATGAGCCAATGGACATAATTTAGAGGGATATTTCTTTCAACCTAATTGAAAACTTAACTAGATTGTCACAGTTCATGGGAGCATATGCAACAACCACCATGGACAAAGCTATTGAAGTCTCTACTTTGTTGAGAGAAAAGGAGGAGAGAATTGAACAGCTCAAAACAGATAAAGAAAGTTTAATAGGAAAGCAGTTGAGCAGCTTGCCCAATTGCAACAGAGCAGGGAAGTACTAAAGATAAGCCATGAAGCTGATATATCAGCCAAAAAAATGAAACTCCAAGAATTGCATCAAGCCATGGAAAAATATAAGGAAGTTCTCACTACCGAGGAATTCATTAAAGAGGTGCTAGAACTGAATTCCCTCCTGATGAAGCAGCAAGAGAACTTCTGCCAAAATATGTCACACATTACTCCTTATCGATCACTAGCGACCAGCTAACAGATAAGGTGATCGACCAGAGAACTGATTTTACTGATCTAAACACCAGAATCTCAAACTTCATCGAATGGCAAGAAATAGAGGATGGAAGGAAGACCAATCTATCTGAGATTGAGGAGACACACAAAGACATTCTTTTCACAAATGGGGATGCAAGAATCAAGAAAATTGAGCTAGCAATGGTAAGAGTAGTGAGGGTATCAAATAATATAATAAAGGTGATGAACCACACTCTATTTATCACCAACCTTGTAAAGGAAGGAAATATAAAATAAATGCTTGATTTAGGTGGTTTGCAAAAAAGCTGGAAGAAAAAGGTAGAGACTCAAAGGGAAGCAATCACAAAATTCATTGAGATCGACTGGGATTCGCATTGGCAATACCTCGTTAAGTTGCACAGTCAAATCATGACCCTTAACTCCTCATCAAGCCATTATTTATGGATTTGAAGGAAAATATGGCAGACAACCAATCATCATACTAGCCTCTTCTCATCAAGCCATTATTTATTTTTAGAGTTAGTTAACTAGTTAGGAGGAAGGTTGTTTGAAACCTCCTCAAATTTTGGTATAATATATTTTTGCACATTAGTTAGAATAGTATTTATACCCTTCTCATGCATTTAGAGAAGGGTCCAAAATTTTATCAAAAACATTTGCAAATAATTCACTTTTGTAAGTTTGTGAATGCTTTGGTGAAACTTGGAGCATGATCGTTTCTTTTAGATATTAGACTACTTTCCTTTATTGATACACCATTGTGTTCTTGGGAGATAATTTGATTTCAAGAAAGGAGTTTATCCATGTCATTAGTCAAATGAGAAGAACTTCGCACATATTGTACTATTATCTTGTATGATTGATTCTATTTTTTTTTAAATAGTGACAACACTTTACTTTCATGAATTGTATGTGAGATTATCCTTTCTGTTGAGAATTAATTGCACTATTGTATGATGCCTAGCTGGATTTGTTGATTTTAATATATAACTCATCATATATGAGATATATTTTATAAATTTCTTTGACTAAAAATTTAGTCAAATAAATTATCTTTATATGTTATCATATATGTTTTATGTGTGATTGATCTTTATTATCACATGTTAAGTAGATATATTTGTAGATCGCATACCACACAGAAATACCTTGGTTTATATTAGAATAAGTTAGTTTAGAGATTTTCATGATAGAATAGGTCATTTAGATTATCATTATTCTATTGCGATCACTTTTGAACCACCCACTCTCATCTTAAAATCCACACTGGGAAACTGGTACCATTATCCCCAGTCAGAGCCACCACTTTAAACGGAAAAGGAGTTGTCTTAAGGTCCGGACCGGGTGGTTATCCCCCATGTTAGGGCAACAGAATTATGTGGCCGCAACACTTTTGCACTAGAAGGAGGGCCATCCAACTACAAATGGCATATAAACCTAAATATCAATTGATAAGAATTCATAAGAGTCAAAACCCTTCCAAAACTTCTACACTTTTTATATATCGTTCAAAATCTCCTGATCAAAAATCTGAAGTTATAGAAACATCTCCCTCGTCTCCTGAAGTAGTAAGACAACCACCTTCCCCATATTATATTCCTGAGTCTACCGAATTCCATTCTTTGATATAGAAATTGGAATGGATATCCATTTATGCTATGAAACCAGAGAGGCCCGAAGTTTCTGAAGAAATTGCTACTTCCTTATTACAAAAAATTGGTGTGTTAACTAGATTGCAAAGTGAAAGGATTGGAGTAACCCCTTTTGAGTTCCCCATCCCTTCACAATGTAGGAAAGTTACCTCACCAAGGTATGAATAAGATACCAGTGAGATCACATCACTTCCATCCATTCACTTCCCCATTCACTTATACTCAATCCACAACTTCTGAACTATCCACTACTCGAATTAGTATATTGCCACTAGTAGTACTAACCCAATAGTAAGTTCTTCACCATCTATAACTTCTTCTGGACCAAACTTCCCATATTCTCAGTCTTCAACTCAGGTTATGGCTAATCAACCTGGTCAACCTTGGATAGACCCTAGCGTTGTCCTGGTCGCAAATCCAAATGAACTCCCAGCAAACCTAGAAAAATGGCTACCAAAGTACAATCTCGATGATGGTCTTCTGACCGAATAATTTCTAAATAAATTTATGTTAGCCATGAATCTTAATGGAGGTTTCACATGAAGATGTTGTAACCAAAGTGTTCCCTTATAACTTCCAAGGATTTGTTGGATCTTGGTATTTTTTCCTTCCAACATGTTCAATTAGGGACTAGGACATTTTTCAGGAGGTATTTCTTTCAAAATTTGGTGATGGTAGGACCATAGTATCCTTGATCAATCATATTTCTAACTTAAAATCTAATTCAGATGAAAGGATCAAAGAATTCAACTTCAAATTTAACAAATTTCTAAACAAAACCCCAACCACCTCAAAAATTGTAGCAGATGTATGAATAGAATGGTACATATCCTCTCTTCCTTATAATATTGCGAATTTTATAGATAGAGCCAATAAGGATACCCTTGTAGAAAACATGAAAGAAACCCTATCTATAGAAACACGGATTATAGCTTTGGAAAAGAGATCACAAATAGATGAGAGGAAGTCAAAGAAAGTAATGTTTAAGGATGATTCTAAAAAGAAAGCTTCAAAGGACCCTTTCAATATTGAAGGCCTTCAGAAAGTGTTAAAAACAATGTCTAATGAAATGGTCGAAATAAAGAAATAGTTCGCAAAATCCTCTGCTACCAAGAAAAATTTTACCTCATTTAAAAGGAATCCTTCTTTTGCATCACAACCCCCAAACACCATTTTAGATGTTGAGTCTGATCAAGAAGTAGAAGAAGACTCACGAGCCGAAGAGGAAGCCAAAATGGAAGAAGAAGTTGAATTAAATGAAATGTGGGATTTCATCCTCCCAACTGAAGAAGAGGCCCAAGCTATTATAGTGACTACAAGAAGCAAAAAATCTCCTGACATGTCTATCACAAATCAGAAACAAAAAAATTGCTACTCTTGTAAAGGAGAAAACAGTAAGTAAGAAATCTAAGACTAGTCAAACTGATCCTATTCCTCTAGATCCTCCAAATACCTCCAAAACATTGGTAATCTTAGACACAGTGGAATAGAATATAGTCGAAGACATGAAAAATACTAGAGAAAATATTTGATTGCATGAACTCACTAAACTTAAGCAACAACATAAAATTTTATTGAGAGTTAAAAGTGGTTCTCGTATCCTCTATAACATTTGCTATAGTTACCCAAGTTGTCTGTGATATGGGAAAACATCCATCATCTTCCAACAAAGTAGATCCTCCAGATTTAGTCCTAATGAGTGATAGATCTATTTTTCATATTCCCCCATTTCTCCTCACTTACAAAATTTTGAACATAAATGTTCATAACTACCTTGTTGATTTAGGAGCCTCTTCAGATATTATGCCAAGATTTGTGTGCACCAAATTAAATATTACATCTTGAAAAGCTGCAGTACACATAGTTCAATTAGATAGGAAAAAAATAGACGTACTTGAATAAATAACATCAATTTCAATTAGGCTTTCGTCTAATCCAAAAGTTTCCCAAATAATTGATATTTTAGTGGCTAATATCCCTAAATTTTATCGTTTGATCTTAAGTAGGGATTGGTATGAAAAGTTGCATGGTTACTTTGCAACCAATTGGTCTCACATGTGGTTGCCACATAATGGTAAACCAAATCAAATCAGGGTAGACTGAGAAAATTTCATGAAATATACAATCACTGACCTTGAGGGAAGCAATGAAGCTATTTCCTTCACCAATAACATCATTTGAAATTACTTGGCTAAGTTATTTTTGGAATCCTTTAATGCTCAGAGGTCTCCCTTTCAAGATAATGTTGTAGTGTCTCAAATATAATTTTTTGACAAACAAATTCTTCCAAGTGTGTAAATTTACCAAATAAAATTTCAAATAATTCCTTGTTCCAGACTCTCTATTTTGACAGTTCAAAATTTGAAGATGGTGCAGGCACAGGATGCATTTTGATCAATCCGAAATGAGAGAAAACCATGTTAGCCTACAGACTTGAATTTCAGTGCACCAATAATATCGCTGAATATGAAGCATTGATCCAAGGGTTGTATAAAGCCATTGGGCTTAATGTCAAATATCTGCAAGTCTATGGCAATTCTAAAATAACTGTGAAACATGTAAGAAATATAAGAAATATAATTCATTGTGTCTTTGGGCACCTTAAACATTATCAATCATTAGGCCAGAATTTGACTTCTCACTTCTCTGCTTTTAACATTTCTTTATTTCCTAGACTTCAAAACGCAAGTGCTGACTTACTTGCTAATGTGGCATCCAAGCTTATACACTCAGAAGATTTCAGTTCATACATATTTTCAATAGAGTTAATATTGAGGCCATCTATTCCTGAAAATGTAACAAATTGGAGAGTATTCAATAACAATGTGGATATACTTAATTTCCTTACATCAGAAGGGTCCTATGAGGAACAAATCATAGATGAATAAGAGCATGATATGTAAATTAAAAATGATCAAAATTAAAACCAAATCCCGAAATCTATAGTTAAGATGAAAGATCTCTATGACCTAAAGGATAGATTCAGGAAAGTTACTAGCTCCAAAACTCAAAGTTCTACTTTGAGATTTGAAGTAGTAAACTTAGGGTCAACTAAAAAACCGAAAAATGTCAACTTAGGTCTTGGCCTATCATCAGAAGAAAGAATATCATTCATTAGGTTGTTGAAAACATACAAAAATGTCTTTGTTTGGGATTATGCAAATCTAAAAACCCATGCTACCTCTGTGACTCAACATACCATACCTATGACTTTGAACGAAAATCTAGTTCAATAGAAGCTTCAAAAAATTCACCCACACCTTGAGAGTCAAATCAAACCCGAATTGAACAATCTTTTCAAAGCCAAAATAATCTTCCCTGTTAGACACTTTAAGTGGGTATGAAATATGGTGCCTGTAAGGAAAAAGAATAGTGATATTAGGATTTGTATTGATTTTAGGAACCTAAATAAATCTTGTCAAAAAGATAACTTTCCTTTGCCTACCATGGAGCATATATTGCAATCAGTTGCAGTTTCGAATTAATATCCTTTCTAGATGTATCCTTAGGGTATAATCAAATTCTTGTGCATCTAGATGATAGATTAAAAACAATATTCAGGACCAAGCGGGGAACATATTCTATCAGAAGATGCCTTTCGGACTGATTAACGCATGTGCTACATTTTAACGTGTTATGGATATTGCTTTTAAAGGTCTGATTAATAAATCAATTTTTATCTACTTAGAGAACATCACAGGATAGGAAATATCATTTAAGTGACCTGAAGGACATTTTTGAAAGATGCAAGAAATATGGCATTTCCTTAAATCCCAAAAAACCTTATTTTTCTTTACGAGAAGGCAAACTCCTTGGGTTTATATTCTCCAAAAAATGGATTTACATTGATCATGATAGAGTCCAATAGATCAAAAATATTCCTCTCCCACATAACAAAAGGACTATGCAATCGTTCCTAGGCCAAATTAATTTTGTAAAAATGTTTGTTCCAGATTTTTCTTAGATCGTCTTACCCCTTCAAACAATGATATGAAAAAATGAAGTTTTCAAATGGGGCAAACATGGAAGGGATTCATTTGGGTTGATTAAAAAATCCATTATTAATGCTCCTTCGTTGACAACTCCTGACTTTCTCAAACCTTTAGTATTATATACTTTTTGATCTGATACATCATATGCAATAGTTTTAACACAAATGAACGATGAAAATATTGAGGCACACATCTCTTTTTTCAGTTCTAATTTGCAAGGTTCCGAGCTAAATTATTGAGTTGTTGAGAAACAAGCATTTATCTTTTTGAAAACTTGAAACATTTCATATTTTTTATTCTCAAAGCCCATACAAATATAGTGGTACCCTACCATGCAGTAAGATAATTACTAATCCAAAGAGAAGTAGGGGAGAAAAGAGCCAATTGGTTTATCATGCTTCAAGAATATGATGTAGAAATCTAGCGAGATAAAATTGTTTGGGGCCAAGGTTTTTGCAGGATGTTAATAGGAGCTTCCCAGTTGTCTATAGAAGAAGATCAAGGTAATGAAGTTCAAATATCAGTGGTAATCCTCAATGATACACAATCACAATATGCTGGCTTGAAATTTTATTTGAAGAACGGATATGCCCCTATGCATCTTAATTCTAAAACAAAGTGTGCCTTAAGGTTGAAATCAAATCAATATGAATTAGTCAATGATGTATTGTTTATAAAATATTATGATTTGGTATTTCTAAGATGCTTGGAGTAACTTGAAGCTGAAAAGGTCATGTAGGAATTACATGATCGACCAGCTGGAGGACATTTAGGAGGAAATACCACAAATCACAAAATCCTACATGCATGATATTATTGGCCAATTATATTTAAGGATGCACCTAAATATGCAAGAAAGTGTGAAACTTGTCAAACCACAACTAGAAGGGAAAGGAAGGCAACATTCCATTTGTGACAAGTAAACATCCAACAACCATTTGAACAATGGGGATTAGACATAATTGGTGAGATTGTTCTAAGTCTTCCAGATAGGATAGATTCATCCTTACAACTACTGATTATTTTACAGAATGGGTAGAATCTATACCCCTAAATATAGCTAATACATAAAGCATTACAGACTTCACTGATCAGTACATAATTACCAAATTTAGCTCATCCTTAGCTTTAATGTTTGAGAATGCATCTTACTTTTCTGAAAATGAAATGGTAGAATTTTCTCTAAATCGAGGTTTTAAGTTAAAATATTCAGCCAACTATTATCCACAAGGTAATGGATTAGTAGAATCAATGAACAAAAATCTCATCAGAATTATCAAAATGATTCTTGTCCAAAACCATAGGAATTGGCATAAAGCATTGACATTTTCTCTATGGGCAGACATAATTACACAGAAGGTCTCTATCGGTTCTTCTCCTTTTGCTTTAGTTTATGGAAAATAATTTTTTCTTCCCACAAACATAGAAATCCCATCTCTTTCCCTAGTGCAATTCATCGATGAAAACCCTTCTTCCTCTTGCCAAGCTAGATAGTTTCAGATTCTTAAGCTTGAAGAAGAATGAGAAAAGGCCAAAGAAACCCACTTCCATCATCAACAATTAGTCAAAGCCTCTTTTGATACAACCTCTACCAATCAAAAAAAAAATTGAAGTAGGTGATTTGGTTTTGAATTGGGACAAGGCTTGAGGATGAGCACCCCAATATTACCATCACAAGAGCAACAACTGACTCAACAAGACCTTCAAGATTTAAATTCAAGGATGTTTCCTATTTTTTCCTTCATATGATAGGAGCAAGGGCTAAGATCCTCCCATACACTGATATGATCAGGTGGGTGGTCGAAAGCCTCACCGTTGAAGATAGGCAATTCAAGAATTCAAGAATGGAAATCATGGGGTCATTCTGAGCAGAGGACTTGAAGAAAATGTACCATATACTTGACCCTTAGGATATATATGACAAGATATACGTGGCCAACTTTGCAAAGAAGAACCCAGACCCCTTCAAGTTGATTCAGGGCTGGAGAGTATTGGAGAACAAATTCAAATTTGATAAATCAGGTATGTATGCTATAGCCTCTTTGGCAAACCCCTACAACTATGCAACTGCTATGTTATGTAGATTATATGGGTTACCCAATAATTCTAAGTTTTCCATGGAATGGATTCCTCTGATTGATTCCTACATTAATTCCCACATCATGAATTAGGCCACCATCGTATCTGATAACCTAGCCACCATCATTACTAAATATCGAAAAAAGAGATCCTCCTCTCTAAAGAACCTTCCTCCTTTCTATTTTAGTGCCTACATTATGGACACCATTTATTTTTGCACTTTATTTCCGACCATAGATTGGAAATGGACCTTACAGGACCCCTACCCTATCCATCTCAGTTATAAGAAAAATATTGGAATCCCATTATATACCCCATTTCTATAAAATATGTCATGCCATTGTTTTTTCCCCTGCATCAAATAATTTTCAATAAGAAAGCCCCTAGGTTTTCCCAAGAAGCCACTATAGACCTTCTTGCTCTCGAAAAATATTTTATTGAAGAATGGTTCACCTATATTAGGGTTTTTGGTAGCATAAACGACCCACATGTCCTTCCTTTGTATGTTTTTGATAAATTACCAGCAAGGGAAATCACCCACCAGACCGTGGGAAAATCCTAACTAAGTTTTTCAAATAAAGCAAGAAGTTATTATGGCCCTCTTTTCCTATCAAGTGCAATTCTTTTTCTTTAGCAAATTTTAATCATGCGATTAGGGATTCAATGAGCATGGAAGCCCTCATGCTTCATACTTTTCCAAAAAGGCAATTTGATCCAGACTAGATAGCACATAACATCACTATTGTGGTAAATCTCAAGCCATACAACCATGAGGATAACGATTTTGAAGACGTGTTACTATCAGATGAATCCTTTGAACAAGAATTTGAATGGGTTAAAGCCAACCCGAGTCTTGAAGATTTTGAAAATTTTCGGGAATTTAGAAATGAAAGGGTCAAAGTAATCCTAATGTACTTGTTGAAGATCAAAAATAAGTCTAAGCCCAATGTGACTATTAATACCGAAGGACCTAGTTCTTGCATAGAATCTCAAGTGAATACTGAGAAAGAACCAGGTACAGGGAAGGCCCAAGACATAGATAATACAACAGAGTCTAGCAGGAAGTCAGCCGAGAAATAGGTTATGAACACCCCACCTAAAGAAATCATTTCAAAGGCCAAAAGAAGCAGTTTGGAGCAGGAATGGGATCACTTTAATAAAAAATTGCAAGACACTCCCAAAATGACATATACCCAAGAAACAATGGATTGTTAAACTCCTCTGTATATTCAGGAGAATACAGAATCCAAGTCTATGGACGAGTAGTCCAAATCCATGGCTATGCAATCCAAGCTTATGGAGGAGTAGGTGACAACATCCCAGTAGACCGAGGTTATCCCTACTCTGCCCACATCAGAGATCATCTTGAAAGTGACTAAAATCCCTCCACTTGATGTTTTCTACAGCCCACTCCACAAGGTTGTAGTAAGAAGATAGAGGAAAATGAAAAGGGTAGGAACACCCGAGCTCCCATCTCAAAATGAGCCAATCAACATAGTTTGGAGGGACATTTATTTCAACCTAGCTGAGAAGTTGACTAGATTATCATAGTTCACGGGAGCATATGCAATGGTCACTATGGACAAAGCTACTAAAGTCTCTACCTTGTTGAGAGAAAAGGAGGAGAGGATTGCACAACTCGATCAGCAGCTCGAAACATAGAAAGCAAGTGTGAACAGACAAGCAGTTGAGTAGCTTGTGCAATTACAAAAAGGCATGGAGGTCATGAAGATAGACATGATGCTGAAATATCGGCCAAAAACATGCAACTTCAAGAATTGTAGCAGGCCATGGAAAAATATAACGAAGATCCTACTACCGAGGAATTCATTAAAGAGGCATTGGAACTGAATTCCCTCCTAATGAAATAGTAAGAGAAACTATGCCAAAAGATGTCACACATTACTCCTTATCTGATCACTAGAAACTAGCTAACAGATAAGGCGATTGATCAGAGAACCAATTTTACTGATCTGAACACTAGAATCTGATATTTCATAGAATGGCAGGAAACTGAGGACGGAAGGAGAGCCAATCTGCCTGAGATTGAGGGAACACACAAAGACATTATTTTCATGGATTGGGATGAGAGAATCAAGCAAGCTAAGCTAGCAGTGGTAAGGGAAGCTAGGGTATTGAATATTATAATCAAGGCAGTGAACCACACTCTATTTGTCACCAACTTGGTAAAGGAAGGAAATCTAAAATAAATGCCTGATTCAGGTGCTTTGCATAAAATCTGGCAGAAAAAGGCAAAGACTCAAAGGGAAGCAATCACAAAATTTACCAAGATCGACCGTGATTCGTATTACCAATACCTCATCAATCCACATAGTCAAATCATGACCCTTAACTACTCACTTCATTCAACTCAGTGGATCTTGCCACCTCTCACCAATGTGATTTTTGCAGGACAACTTAGGACACATATTGGGGCACCTCATCAACTCAAACCAATGACTGATATATGCAATTTGAAAGACAAGATGGAAGACAAAAAATCATCATCTTAGCCTCTACTCATCAAGACACTGCTTATTTTTAGAGTTAGTTAACTAGTTAAGAGGAAGGTTGTTTGGAACCTCCTCGAATTTTTGTATAATCTATTTTTTCACATTAGTTATAATAGTATTTATACCCTTCTCATGCTTTAGAGAAGGGTCCATAATTTTATTAATTTTTTTTGCAAAGAATGCACTTTTGTAAGTTTTTGAATGCTTTGGTGAAGTTATGGAACATGCTCGTTTCTTTTAGATATCATACTACTTTCCTTTGTTGATGCACTATTGTGTTCTTGGGAGATAAATGGATTTGAAGAAAGGAGTTGATCCATGTCATTAGTCAAATGAGCAGAACTTCGCATATATGGTATTATTATCTTGTATGATTAATTCTTTTTTTGTTTAATTAGTGACAACACTTTACTTTCATGAATTGTATGTGAGATTTATCCTTTTTGTTAAGCGTTAATTGCACTATTGTATTATGCCTAGCTGAAATTGTTGATTTTCATATATAACTCATCATATATTTGATATATTTTATAAAATTCTTTGACTAACTATTTAGTCAAAGAAATTATCTTTCTGCATTATCATCTTTGTTTATGTGTGATTAATCTTTATTATCACATGTTAAGAAGATATCTTTATAGATCACATACCACACAGAAATACCCAGGTTTATATTAGAATAAGTTAGTTTAGAGATTTTCATGATAGAATAGGTCATTTAGATTATCATTATTTTATTGCAATCACTCGTGAACCACCCACTGTCATCTTAAAACCCACACTAGGAAACTGGTCCCATTATCCTCAGTCATAGCCATGACTTTAATGGAAAAGGAGTTGTCTTAAGGTCCAGATTGGGTGTTTATTTCCCATGTTGGGGAAACAAAATTTTGTGGCCACAACAGTGAGACAATAGTAAACTCTTCATTGACATAAAATAAAATTCAAGTACATCATGCAAAGGAAAATGGAAATGATAATCTCAAGCTCTTAGCTCTTGGTAGCTCTTCCTTGCTTCAAAAATTTAAATCCTAGTGATCCCTTAGGCTTGTATATTTACACAAATATAACTCAGGGGAAATCTTCATGGAAGGAGGACTACTTCCCTCAAAAAAATTGAAAAAATTGGATGTTGATCCCGAAGATCCTCACAATTACTTGAATTCATTGGCTTCCAATATAGCTCGAGTTGTTGATGAGTATTTTATGGATCAAGTTGAGTTGAAGGACAGTAAATGCGAGGGAAATTCCTCCTACATCTCCTCTAGATTCCCCTAATGCGTGCCCAATGTGCCTCTAAATAGTAAATGCACTAAAAATTTCTCTTTTCCTACACGTTAACCACATTAGGCCACAAAGTATGACAAAAAATCCTTCAATCTTCCTACTAAGTACATTATAGCCAAAAATATGTTAATTAATGTGAGAAAATAAGAATTTATAAGTTGGGGATAGAAAAATGGGCGTTATAATATACTTATTGATGGGGCCCATCATCACCCCCTTATTGAAAGTGTTTCTCATCCTATGAGAAACTTAATTACTGATTTATAGCTAATGTATGGCCATGATTTCCTCTCTGACATCCTAATGCACCTCAGATGGAGTGCCTTCTTATGGGTAGAATAGTAAACTTTCCTCTATGGTTGTCAACTCCATTAATTCCTCTTCTTCATATATTCTCTCTTGTAGGCCCAATAGCAAGGTAGGATTGAGCTTTAGCCCTATCCAATTAATATTCAACCTTTGAACAATTCTTTCGTAGAATGAGGTTTCCTCTAGAGAATTCCTTAAACTTTCATGGGAGTGATATTTCCTGATTTGTAGATTGTGGGGTAGAGAATTCCATATCCTTTGGCAAGCCTGCAAACTCTTGTTCTCTAAAAACCTAAAGGTATCTTCAAAATGGAGGATCAATTGTTCTTGTTTTTCCATGTAGTGAGGGGCCAATTTGGGTTCTAAAAAGATAATTTTATGGTTGCTTATGATAGCCTTGTGGATGTTTAACTCCACTCTAATGTATAGGGCCTCACTTGCTTCTTTGGCCATAGTCCTTTTCACTTCCCAAGTCCTTATTTCTTCGTGGGCAGTCTAAGAGGATAGGGCCATCAATTGTGCATATCCAAACCTTGAATTGGGGTCCCCAAAGGTTCATGCTTGTGAGGATGATGTTGCACATATAAAATTCAACCAATTTGGCCATATATTCAATGCTTACTTATTGGCAGAAGCCAATGAACTTCCTATAATCCTGAAATGGGAGAGAGCCATATTGTGTCAATATATTGATTTTAAATTGAAACCATTATTGTTTAAAGGAGATGCCATACAATTTGGATGGTTTCCTCCACAACATGGCCTCTATGGACAAGCTTTCCATGGTTGCAAGTTGTGGTTTCCTTTCCTGTGTTATCACTCGGAATTAACCTCAAGGCTGAGAAGAGGCAACTCTGAGGTTACCACAGACCAAGCTTTAGGTCTAGCATCTAGCCCTGTCAAAATAGAGAGGGCTCTCTCTTTGCCAACAATATGTTGTTGCAATAAATGAAATTTTAGGCTAGCTATGGAGTGCAAGATTTGTTTGAAAGTTTTTTGGGTCGAAACAACAAGAGGAAGGATAATTGTGCTATGGATTCGATGCCAGTTTCTACTGGCAAACTTGGGGCAATGTAAGTGCCATGTTTAGCTAGATAAATATTGTGAATGTGAGAAGAATAGAGGAGAGAAAGGCTGCTTCCCTACAGGCAACAAAAAGTGGATGAATCTATAGTAGCAACGTTGGACGAAAGAGAAACACAAAGTTGCTCAATAGAGCATCTAGCAAAGGATGAATTCTGCAAAGGCAACCATTACATCTAACAACAAAATCATCATGAAAGGAGCATCATTACAGATAAATTCGTAGCATATATCTTAGATAATGTTGAAAAAAGTCATAAAAACAAAAAATGTAAGTGAATTACAAGAAAAGCATACTAAACATCAACACTGTGATGAATCCTGGGTCCAATGGGCAGAAAATTGCTTGATTAAAATGATATTCAGGAAAAAATTACACAATGCAAAGCAGCCTCTATGCTACCAAAATAAAACCCTTACACTCCAAAATTCATAAAATATATACAATTTTCTCATCCCTGTACTAAGGGAATTGAGCTCAACCAGCTTCTTCAAAATAGAATCAGTTACATTAAATTTGGACCGAATCTCTGAAATTAGGTGTCAAATAGGAACTCGTATCTCCTGAACCATATCACCTGTTACAAAATTGAAAGAGGTTTTTGTAGATAAGGTCATTTTTGAGAAAAACCTCTCTCAAATGTTGTAAATTCATTTCCAGCGTCTCGGAATATGTGCCACAAAATCATCTCTAAAACAGAAAATCATTAAAAAATTAAATCTGTACAAATGAGTTATAAAGATCTAGTCAAATATTCCAATTTGTGACACCTATGAATAAATGGAAAGAGTTCTTTGTTATATGGCTCATTCTTAGCAAAAACCTCTTTTGGTTTCTCAAAATTACTTTCCATATGTTGTAAAATGACACCGCACTAAAATGGCTAATACAGTAAAATAACTACAAAATTTGTTTTGTTTTAATGTAGGCTTCAAATATCACTACATATCTCCCACATAGTAACACTAGTGCATAAACTAAAGGAGGTTTTTTTTATTTGATATGTTATGGAAAAAAACCTCTTTAAATTTTTTAAAATTCTTGTTGAAACTGATTTTGTAGTAATCTTGTCCCTGTATGCAGCAACTGACCTCAAAACATGCATAACCAAGAATCAATCATTCATTTCGATCATATCTTCTGATCCAGAAACTGGTTACGAGAGTGTGATATACTGTTGGAAATATTTTTCCAAGATCCTTATGATGGACATACTTAGGATATGATTTTCACTGAAACTCATGTGCAAAAAATCTTTGAAAACCAAACATAGCAAGAGCTCATTTTGATCCCCGATAATAGGGTGTGAAGACTAGAACTAACATCCTATATTTTTTCTATTAACCTCTAATTATCTAATTGTAGTTGCTACCTCATGATTGATTCTTTGAGCCTCAATTCAGCCATTTCCTTACCCATTTGTTGCATATTTTCCTCAATGAAGCCTACATCCTCTATTTTGTTGAGCTGGCAATCTACATCCCCTAGTGACTTCTTCTTCTTTCCCTTTCTAATTCAAATAGGAAGGGAATTTCAAAGTTTGTTGGGTGTGGATATTGATTATCTTCCTTATTTAGAGGTATTTCCACATTGGACCCAGTTCGTAATGTGGAAAGAATGCCGCTCGTAAAATATATGCTACGGGGGGGCCCATGGGGGGTAACTGTGACCTTTAGGAGCCCCCCCAACACCCCCCCCCAGCGGGGGGATCAGGGGTAGTGCCCCCGAAGCTAAAAATAGTGTAAAATTTCCTTGTAAGATGTTGTAATTTTGTAGTCGATCTACATCATTCATTAGTCGGAGATATGACGGTAGAAGTTATGTTTAATTTAGGGTTTTTTTTCCCTAGAAGGCAACCCCTCGCTATATATGAGGGAATTGCATTGTGTTTATGTATATATGTATTTTGAGTGAGAAAGAGAGAGGAGATTGTGAGAGAGTGAAGAGGGAATCACAATAGATTTGATGTAGCTTATATCTCTTCAGTTTGCCGAATAATATAAAAGGAAGGACTAGCTGTTTCTCCATGAACATAGCCCAAATCGGGTGGACCACGTATATCCGTGTCTCTCTTGTTTTATGTGCTTTCTATGTTTGTATTTCTACAATATATTTTATGTGTTCCATTTCTCTGTAATATACATAATTTTCTAACAAAGTTTTCAGGTATAATTATTCTTGCTTCAACAAACTTGTAATAGGATCCAAGATCAGGATGTGAATGAGGCTCTTTGACTCCTTTTGGACCCTCTCCTTCCTCTTGGAGTTTTTATACCCCTTCTTGTAGCAGTTTCTCCCTATCCTATAGAAAGACTATTCTTTCATGTAGCAAGCTGGTTTATGCTTATAGTTTCTTAGTTATGACTATCCTAGTGGTTTTCCTTCTCATAGGTGTCAAAGGCTTCTTTCTTGTGGCTTTGAGGGAGGTAGCCTCCTGTTGTGCCTTGCAAAACAACCCCCCATTTCACCAAATATCTTTTTCAAAAAACATTAGAATATGGAATGGGTCCCTCTTAGAAAATAAACTTGATATAAAAGCTTTATTTCATTTTAAAGAAACAACATAAGGCGCAAATAAAGTGTTGGCGATAAAGTTATCGGAAGATCATACATCGCAAAGGTAAACAACCAATACATTAAATAACATATACCCTTTCCCCGATGCGATAAAGCCAACGGCGATATCGCAATCGGCAATCGGCAAAACCCTTATGTGTCCTTAATGCACCACATGGTAAATCCCCGATGCGATAAAGCCATCGGCGATATCGCAATCGGCCCCACTCCTTTTTTAAACACATATGCGCTATGCTCCCCGCCGATGCGATATCGCAATCGGCAATCGGCAATCCTCTTGTACCATTCTTAACGCTCATATGGTTTTCGCCGATGCGATATTGCAATCGGCGATAAGCGATATCCAAACCCATTGTTAAAGCCATTCGCGCCCCTCTTTCCTCGCGATGCGATAAAAGCACAATTTTCAATGAAAAGCCAGTCAAGTGATTGGAAGGTCAATTTATTGATAATTAAGGCATAATCACTCATACTCGGCCGCCCATACGTCCTCTACTCGCTTTAAGAGATTTACGAATCAAATTCAGAGTAATGGGCATTTATAAAGATGGCAGACCCTATACGGTTACATAATGAATCCCTGCCCTAAGATTTGCCTAAAGATTGTCTCCGCGCCGTTTAACAAAAGCTAGATATATCTACGTCAATCGTTTACGTTCGAATATCATTTCTGAGTTTCTCTATTATCTCTGTGATATGCCAGATCTTATTCTCTGTTGCAGGGTAAATTTCTACTAGAGAACTCAAAACATGATGGGGAAAAAGTCCAAGAAAGCCGCCAATGTTCCAAACGCACCAGCCACAGGACAATCAACGCCAAGTAGTAAGAAAGGTTTAATATCTGACACTACATGCGCAGGCCTAGCAAAGACTACTTGGCAAGGGACCTACGACTTAATAGAAGCTGAAAAACCAGCACAAGCAGAGGATGAAGCTACTGCGGATTCATCTGATAAGTCAGAAAACAATATTAAAGATTTGGCAGACTCGTTCCTCCACAGAATTGCAGCTAGAGAACAAATGCTCCCTTATACTGACGTGGTGAAATGGGCAATTGAAAAGATCCCCTTCACTGATAGAACTTTCGTCACAAAGGATGGGAGAGTTTTTGGGTCCTTCAAGCCTGAAGATCTGAGACAAATGTACCATTTGCCGGCGCAAGAAGAAGTATATAATAGTGCCTTTCTAAAAAAATTTGCAAGTGAACACGCGATCGAATCTGAGCCTATCAAGGAGTGGAGGCAGAATCCAGCTAAACACAAACATGAATCCTCCGGTAAGTACTCAGTCGACTCTCTGTGTTCTCCTTACTGCTATGCCGGCATAATGATGTGTAGATTGTGGGGTTTACATGATTCCGCCGTTTTCACCATTGAAATGGTTCCCCTCATGGAAGCGGCAGTAAACAGTGTTATTATGGATTGGGCCACTATTCTATCAGATAAACTGGCAACAACTGTTATCAATTTTAGGAACAATTCTAGAGTCAGTGAAAGAATAATTCCTCCTTTTTACTACAGTGCATATATCTTGGATACTTTGTGTTTTAATTCTGAATTCCCTATTCTTGGCTGGAGGTGGACCGTGTAGGACCCCTCGCCCATTCACATTTATCATCGTAAAATGTGGAAAACCTCTTATAAAAACCACATGTACCAGATTTGTAATGGTTTCATGGTGCCTGTATATTATGCAATTTTTGACAAACCTATCCCCAAGATT
>APFE030706875.1:0-40063 GCA_000404065.3 Pinus taeda | reverse complement strand
GGGGTGCCACACCTTTTCAGAATTATGGACAATTCATGGATCTATTTGACCATAGTTAAGCAAAGGACAAGGCGAAGTTGGCAGAGTTTTATTTACATAACATGGCCCTTACTGATATGAACTTATGGGACCCCAATGTTGTGTTAGGAGACTTACAGCTTATGGCCATGGCATCTTCGACGAGCCATGAGGAGAAAAGGGCAATATAAATCAAGAAGTTAATGGAAAAATAGCTAAATGAACCATTAATGATCCGAGCTAAGCCAATAGACCCCATGGCTCTCATCAGCGCCCACAAACACCTTGCAGATAATGCTCAAAGTGTCCCTAAGTATATCAATGAGCAAGCCCAGGGTATTTCACATTTTGAGCACATGGAGAGATTTTTGGGAGATGACTGCATTCATGCCTACTTGAAAAGGTGGAACACATTGCCACATAGCCTAAATATCAGGGAGTATCACTTCCCAAATAGGATGAGAGAAGCCTTGAGGAGAGTGCCACCATATAAGCACTCTATGCAAAGTTTGAAGGCCAATTTGATTGGCCTCAAATTCAGTCCTCCACTGCTGCTAGGACTACTAGAAGGTGTAAAAGAAGAAGAACAACAAAAACAGTGAGAAGAGGTGGATAGAAAGGTAGGATTCCATGATAAGGAGGAGGATATCACATCAGAAGCATGGGATGTCAGGGAATCCATCAAGGCCATCAAGGATGAGGAGATAGACTAGTTGCTTAGAGAATGAGCAACCCATTTAGTAGTGGGGTGATGATGAGCCCCAAAAATGGGTAATTATATGGGCTCATTTTGCCTCTTAACTCAAATTAATCCACCATTCTCATTAGTTTATTGCATGTCTTTTATTATATTTATGCTAATAGAGTGAATTGGGTTAGTCATTATGCCATGAAGTCTAATGTGTGCTTTATGTAGATTTTTGGTCAATTTTGGACAAAGTCAAAGGATTAATGAGCATTTGGTAGCAAATATTTGAGGCAAACAAGGGAGAGGATTTGTAGGAGGGTGTCACCCTCATTTATGACTCCTCACCTCGAATCCTCCATCAAAAACTCGAAGCACAAACAGCCGCATCAATGAATCCAAAGGGCAACCAAGCAAGTCAAGGAGAGTTGTTGTCTAGCTTTAGTTCTGGGAAGATGAGCCCCTTGATTTTAGGAGGGATGTTGGGGGACTCCATTTGTATAAATAAGGGGGCTTAGAGACTTAGTAGTTTAGCAAGTTATTAGTAGAATTTTCGCACTTTTGTGCAACTCTTGTTCAGCTCATTTCGAGCTTATTTTGTGAATAGTTTATGTAATGTGAATAGTTTGAGCCCAACCCAAGTTGTCCAACACCTCTTGCTTTGTACTTATATGTTTTTTCCTTAGTTCATGAGTTAATTTTTGTTACATCGATTCATTTTACCTTGTTTAGAATAGGTTTCTTTTGATGGTTTGCATAGCTTCTTTTTGCTTCAGTTGCTGAAGTAGGTTAATATAGTGATAGGCTAAGATTCAAAAAGGCCAACAACAGTCCTTGATCTCCTTTCTCCCTTCCTAGGACCATGATTTGAGGTCAAGGCACCATTGCTGTCACCAAAAACACATTTTTTCTTCTTCCATGCAATTTGTAGTGTGATGATTTGATTTGAAAAGTTAAAGGGTTGCTTCAGATTAATTTTGCCAAGATTAGTTTTTTTTTTGTAATAAATCTCTTTGCAAGATTTTCTATTCGTAAGGTACTGTTCAACACTTTATGTTTCTAGGTCAGAAATTAGGTTAAAAAGAAATATGGTTCTATTTTCTTGGTGCAACAAGTCCTTTTCTTGCTCAGTTTTCGTAGTTAGATGTGCAGATATCTTACAACACACCTCATATGACAATACATGAATAAATAAGCCAACATCCTCTCATTTCTCATAGCTTTCACAAGTCATTCATAGTCCTTCATGAATCTACACTAATTTCTGCACTTTTTCCATTAGCTTTCCTCTCGTCATTTGAACAAATCCAATCATCATTTTCTTTCCTGATCCTCTTTGTTAAGCCCCAAACAGCTCAAAACATCCCTCTAGTCTCAACTACCCTTTCCCACCATTTTTCCACTCTTGAAACCTCTAAGTATAGCTCTCGGCATCCTCCTGTAGATCCTATTGTAGATTCTCCTATAGATCCCCTGGAGCCTCCTATAAAATTTCTTGTGAGTGATTTTTTGAAGTCCGATTGTAGCGTAAGTCTTCATAAGGTTACCAGATGATTCTTAGGACCCCTCCACACCTTCTTACACCTTTGCAAAAACTAAATATGCCCTCTGTCGCCACCAACCCTCTGCCATACTCACAAACAAACAAAATCGCATGCATATCAATTTCACATAAAACACATAAAAACGCAAAAAACTATTCTTTTCTCATTTTCTTCCAGGTTTAGCTTGAATAAATATAATTTCCCTTTTCAGTAGTCAATGGAATTCATTTGATCATCTTTCATCTCTTTTTCTGCAAAAGTAGGGTTATTTGGAAAAAATAGGGTTTGCTAGGGTTTGCTTTACACTCTTCTTTCTCTTTCTCCAAGTAGAATGGTCTTTCTAGAGTTAGCTTTCTTTCATCACAGTTAAAAGGTTCTTCTGGAAACTCGTAGAAATTGGCTTGAGCTCCTAGTGATCTTACACTTGCGGAGCAAGTGACAGCCTGCAGTAAGAGCTAGTACTTGTGCATACAACATCATTGCTTCGAAGTTTGTTACGAACTACTAGGTTGATAAAAGAAAAGTAGGAAGCCCTAGGAGTTGCAACATTGTTGCTGCAATACAGGTTCTCACCAATAAATCTAGGTGAAGGAATCTATATGTTTTCTTTGTAGGCTGCATAGCTCCTTCTCCTGGGAAGTAGATAGGGATTGGTTGATTTTCAATGTTCTTTTTAGGCTGAACTCTATTTTTTTTACATGGAGAGAAGGAGGTTTGGCCACACAGAGATCAGTTGTGAGGTTTTTTTTGGTTTCTCTTACTATGTCTTCTAATGGTGATACACTTGGATGTGGATTCTGAATCAAATTTTCAATCATATCATCCTCATCTTATAGGTTTCTTCCCACGGTGATTTCCAATGCACAAAGTGGTGCAGAATAAACGTCATCCTCATCCTCCTCCTCCAACCATATAGGTAGATCATGTTCTAGCAAGGATTGAGCAGGAGGATACAGGGTTAATTTCTTGGACATGTGCCCAATCTTTATGGTCATGTTCCCAACTCGGCAGCTGATGTAGGCATTGCCTATAGCCAACCAGGGTCTTCCGAGGATGAGAGGATACCCAATGGGCTTTGCCTTTGGCTGGAGAACTATGAAATATGTGGGGTACTCCAAAGAATCAATGGAGACCATCACATCTTCCACAATTCCCTCAGGGGTCACAGAGGAGTGGTTTGCTAGCTGTAGCACTACCGTGGTCTTCCTCAAGGAGTCTTGGAGGTTAAGTTTTAGCATTGTGTCCTTTGTCATCACATTAATGGTAGCTCCAAGATCAATCAATGTATGTGGGACCATTGTACCATTGATGGGGAAATCAACTACTAGGCTTCCAGTGTCGAGATATTTCAGATAGATTATTTGCCCCAACATCAGGTCAGAAATTTGTCCTATGACATTAACGGTTGGCGAATCTCACTTGCACCTTCCCATATGCCTAAAGCACTTCTCTTTGATCAACCTATTGTAGATAGGCACATATTTTATGGCTTGGAGAAGGGGTATCTTCACACGTAAGTGTTTCAATTCTCCCAGGAGTTCAGACTGTTATGGGGTAGGCTAGATTGTTATGGATAGTCTCTCAGGGAAGGGTGGATTTGCTTTAGGTTCGCTTTCCTCTTTATCTTCCTTAACGTCCCTAGGTGGAGGGTGGCTATCTGGGAGAACTTTCCTAGATTGTAGGTTAATTTCTTGAATCTCCACAGCATAAGTTGAACATGATGGTTCCCCACTATATACTTGTTGAGCCTGTGTTTTGTTCGGGTTTGGATTTGGCTGGGCAGACATTTGGGGTTGCCTTAGTGGAGCAGAAGGTAACGGTTTTGGTTGGGCAGGTAGTGGAGGTAGAGGAGTCGGAGGAGAGTTGTAGTGGGGCCTCCACCCATGATGAGATGCATTCCACTGAGGTTGCGGCTGAGCATAGCATTGGAATGAATGAGTGGCTGGTTAGGCATGATATGGAGATGTGAAGGACCAAGGAGGAGGTGTGGACCAGGAAGGATGAGCCAGGGGACTTGAAGAAGGTATGGAGGTGACTTGGTTGGGGTTGTAGTATGCCTGAGCTGTCCCTTGCATCCCCTGCTGGTATGGTCTAGGTCCAGGCGGCCTCCTTTGCTTTATGTAATAGTTCTATTCAGTGAATCCTTCGGCCCCTTGGTATACAGCTTTAAGACCGATCAAGGGAGGGCACTTATCTGTAGAATGATTTTCTTCACAGACTGAACAAACCTCTATATAGCTCAATGGCCATTCATTCCTAGGATGCCTCCTAGTGCATCTAGGACAAAAGATGGCCAAGCCCTCTCTGCGCCCTCTTGTTTTCTTTTGATATGTAAGGTATCCATTTGTATGGCAAGAGTCTGCACCATTTCACTCTTGAAGTCTTCTAGCATGCTTCCAATTTCCCCTTTAATGGATGAATTGGAAGAAGATGTACTGACGATGGGTTGACCCCCCTACCTTTCTTTCTAGCTACTCTAGAATGGTTTCTAAAAATAGTCTTTATTTCCTCATAGGATAGTTGGTGAATGTCTCTCCTGGCCAGTAGATGGAGGGTGTCTAGAAGGTCTTCCCGGATTCCCTTGAGAAGGACCAACTTCAGAGACTCAGGGTCAAGTGTACACCCGATCCTTTTCTAATTAAGTTGGAACCTTTCTTCATAGTCTTCTAGGGACTCATCACTTCCCATGGACATTCATAAGATTTATTCTTTAGTATATTTTGTCCTACAATAGTCTTGATACTTTTTGTTAAAGGCTTGCTGCATCTAAGCCCAAGTTGTGATTTTGTTGCGAGGTAATCTCATGAACTAGCGTAATCCTGCATCCTTGAGAGTAGAAGGGAACATTTCAACTTTTTCTCATCTTCTGCATAGTCATAAGTTTGATAGATGATAACAAACTTGAACAATAAGGTGTCAGGATCTTCTGTAGTCAAACCATGGAAATGAAGTAGGGCTGAAGGACTTACATTTTTCATTTTGGTGTCCCCATTGGTCTCTCGAATGGGAAAGGTACCCTCTATTGCTTCTCCATTTCCCCTAGCATTTTTGTTTTCAACCATTGGCTCGAGAGAGATGTTTTCTTCTTCTTCTTCCCTTATAGGTTCTTCAAATATGTCTGGCTATTCACCTAAGGGTTCTTCTTGATTTTAGCCACTGAAGAAGAGTCAAGGTTAGCTGTGTGAAGCAGTGGGGGAGTTGGGCAAAAAATTTCCTGAGTTATCTCTATTCCTACGAGGCATGAAAGGAAATCTTTTAGTTGGATTTTTTTGTTTTCCCCACACTGATAGTACTTGCAAAAACATAAATTGTGATTGAGAAAAACAAATTTCAACTAGCTGAAATGAACTTGCTGAATGGAAAATTGCAGATTTGGAAAGGAAAGAAAGGAAGTGCAAGACTGAAAGAAAAGAAATCACTAGTCTACTTTTGCTAAAATGAAATTTTCAGAATTGAAAAGGAAAGCAAGGAAATGCAAAACTTGAAAGAAATGAAATGACTAGTCCACTTGTGCCAAAATAAACTATTATCAGAATGTTGTAATATGAAATAGAAGAAATTAGTAATCCCATAATACTCTGATGCTTCCCCATAAATGACACCGAAAAGTGGTGAGCGATAGTATTGCAGCAAGAATGATGTAACTCTTGGGATGCCAACTTGAGTTTTATAAACCCGATAGTTCGTAACAAACTTGGAAGCATCAATGATGTATGCAAAAGTACTTTTTCTTACTGCAGGTTGTCACTTGGTCAGTCGGCACAAGATCACTAAGAGGTCAAGCTAATTCTACTTTTTCCACAAACACTATGAAAACCATGAAAGTAATTCCGTTACCTACTCAAGAAATTAAACAACATCTAACCATGCTATTTCTAGAAGTAAATAAGCAAAAAACATATTTTTTGATTTTTATGTGTTTTTATGTGAATTTGACATGCATCAAATTTATTGTGTGTGAGTGTGGCATCGAATAGGTGGCGTTGGAGGGTAGTTTTGGAGCTTTGGAGGATGGGTCCTAGGATGTCTTAGGTGGCTTTCTGGAGGCTTTTCCAACACTCGGCCTTCAAAATAAAGCCTACAGGAAAAACTACAGGAGGACACAGGGAAACTACAGGAGGAAAACAAGGAAACTACAGGAGGCCTACAGGAGGAGGCTGAGAGCAATTTGCATTATTTTGAGTCAATGAGAGTGGGTGGAAAAGATGTATGAAGGTTTGGATGACGTTTTAGAGCACCTAAGGTCGGCCATGAATCACCGGGAGAGAGAAAGATGATTGGGTTTTCTCAAGGGGAGAGGAAGAAGTTATATGAAAAATTAAGGAAACTAAGGTAGAATTGAGGTGGTGTTTGGGAGACCTGTAGGGCATGGATCATATGGGGGATGTGATTTCTGATAAGCTAGCATACTTCTGGAAGAGTTCTACGACATAGAAACTATCAGTCAACAAAGAAGATCTAGCAAGCAATGAAATTAGTGCATCTAGAAAAACTATGTTTTGCATTAAAGTGGTCTAAACTATGATCTATGAAAGGAAATGTTGAGAAATGTTTCAAGAAAGGAAAGCATGAAAGAGGAATATTGAAAATTAGTATGTGAACATGATAAAGGAGATCTGAAGCGAAGAACAACTAGACTATCAACCTACTAAAGAGCTGCATACACGAGGAAGTCCTATGAATGAGGAAAATTTGTGTTTTTGGGGTAGCAAGAGAGTCTTTGCCTCAAATCATGGTCTCAGAGGGAGGAAGAGAGGCTAAGTCACTATTTCTAGCTTTTTGAATCTTTTCTAATCATTGCTTAACCTGCTATAGAAGGCACAAATGGAAGAAAATTGTTGAATCATCAAAAGCAACTTACTCTTAACCATAAAAGAAAAATACATCTAACACCAAATTAATCTACAAATTGAAGTAAAGCATACAAATACAACTAAAGAGAAGTTTGGCCACTTAGATTGGGCCCTCACTCAAGAAATCCAGTCCTCTGAGCCAACTTAGTGCTAGCTCAAAAAGGATTCCATCTTCATTATCAAAAAATAGCAACATTACATGAAACTCTCACAAAATAATAAGCTCAAAATTTGGGCAGAGTTTACATAAGCAAAAATCCTAACTCTAGTGAGGCCTTAGGCCTCTCTACTTATACATCTAAAGCTACCAACAACTTCCTTAAAAACATGGAGGCTTGGCTCCCAAAACTTGAGATAACTATGAGTAACCCTCAACTTGCTCGACTGCCTTTTGGTGCATGATTCAACTGCTTGTACTCCGAGCTGAATGGAGGGGAGTTTGAAGTGAGGAGTAATAAGTGAGGGATATTCCCTCCTATAAGTCCTCTCCTCCATCTACTTCAAGTTATTATTTCCATTTGACCACTGGATCCTTGACTTTGACCTCGAAATCCATCAATAATCTGCATTAAATAGAAGTTAGAGCACATGGCATCATAACTAACTCAACTCACTCTATAAGCATAAATATAATTAGAAAATCATACAATATTCTAAGAAAATGGTTGATTTGACTAGGTTAGGAGGTAAGATGAGCCCATATAATTACTGATTTATGAGGCTCATCACCACCCACGCTTGAGGTGAAGGTGGGAGTTTTGACTAAAGTTGGAAGAAATTTTAGGAAGCCTCTTGGAGTTCATGTTGTAAAGTTTCTTCTTATATATTAGATACTTAAACATAGCTCTTATTTCAATTGGGGAGAGGCCAAGTTCAATCAGGGGGATAAGATAGGGGGTATTTCCCTTTATCTTGAGATTGTAGGTTATGAATTTATTTTAAATAATATCAATATCTCCCAACTATTCTCTGGATATAGTACAATCCCAGATTTCACAACTATATAGGAAAATAGGGTTGACGAGGGTATCAAAGAGGAACCTTTTCTTACACCAAAGATGAAGATCAACAAACTTACAATTGTTTTCATTCTCATAATAAAATTTCCATCATCCAATAATAATTTTATCAATGTTGTAATTCTAGTTGAGCTGATAAGGAATGTCAATACCCAAATATTTATTAGAAGAGACATTTTCCAAGGATTTTCTATAATAGACAAAATTTCCATGGGTGAACATTTTGGATTTAATTATCATGATTTTAGTCTTGTTAGTATTAACCATCATACCCATCTTGGAGCAATAGTCATAAAGAGTCGCAAGTTCCTTATCCAAGTCCTCATGGCTTATAGCAAGAAGAACAATATCATCAGCATATAAGAGAAGAGTAAGGATAATACTAGAAAGCTCGTCCCCCTTGCACCTTGCGATTTGCAAACACTCCTCTAGCTTACTGATTTAAATACAAAAATGGTGGGAAAGAGGACACCCTTTCTTAACCCCTATATTTCATTTAATATCTTTAGACCACCCTTCGTTGGTATTAAGCTTGGCACAACCCTCGCGTAGACGTAAATCACAATAATCTTAAACCTAGTAGGAATCATTATCTCATCAATTATTTTCCAAAGCTTATCCCAAGGAATAGTGTCAAATACTTTTCTAAAATCGAAAAAGAAACAAAAGAGACCAACTTTACTATTACTACATTCCTCGAAAATGACAAGATGGTCGATAATGCATTGGTATCTCATAAAACCATCTTTCCCACTAGATCTTTTACCATGGATTTCAAGACTCTTGCTAATCTTCTTATCTGAAATGAAACCATAAATCTTGGATAAGATGTGGCTAATCTTAATAGTAATGTAGTTAGAGGGAGAAAATTTGTCCCAATTTTTAAAGATAGGCACAATAAAGCTTTGTGTCTAAGTTTTATGGAAGTCATGCTTTATAGACAAATTGGTAAGCTTGTGGAGATGAGGAATGAGGATAAAGCTTCCAACCTTTAACATCTCAACTTGGTATCCCTCAATACCTTTAATTTTCCCATTAGTGAGCTTATTAATACGAGACTCATTGTCCTCAAGGGAAAATATATCATGCTTAATAGGAGTGCTAATGATGTTTTCCATGGTGTCTAGAGATTCATACAACTTCTTAAGGTAGATATCCCATACTTCTAAGGGGATCGAATGATTATCTTTAGATTTACAAATAAGCAGATTCTGCCAAAACGTTTTGGGTGTGACCTTAGAGAAGTGGAAAATATTATTTTGTCTTTTATTAATACATGAACAATTCTTCTCTTTAATGAGGGCCTTTTATATACTAATATTTCATAGATTTGCAGTTTTGTTAGGAGCATAACGAATACGTTTCCTAACACTTTTACAGTCTTTTTCATACCAGGGGTTGGAAGTTTTATTTATCTTGTTATATGATACCTCAGTGGATAACTTGTTAATGGTAGTGGAAAGAGTAGTAGTAAAATTGTGATAAATTTGATCAATATTGTTATTATAAGTAGGGGAACTTAAATCTGTTATGAAACCAGCTCACAAAAATATAGAAAAGATAGATCAACGTCTTAGAATTCAGCCTCTTCTAGGGGCCAACCTCCTTTACATTACACAAATGAACAATTCTTGGATGATTCAAATGACAAAACATCCTTTCTATATATAGGAGTCTAAGGGGTCACAATATAACCAAACTGACCTAACAATAATAATATAAAGGCAGAAAATAACAATAGTGGGATTCTATGGGGCACAATAATAACAATATGGGGACAATAGGGGAACAACAATAAAAATAAGGGATACAATGACAATAGTAGTGGGGGAATTGCTAGTATTATAGGGTCCTAACATGCCCCTCTCATTCAAAAAAGTGTTGCCCTCAATGCTTGAGTAGTTCTAGATGCTTCTGTATAAAATTATCATCTTCCCATGTGGAATTTTCAATGGGTAAGTGATTCCACTTGATGAGATACTCTGAAATTGATCGATTTTGTAGTTGTCAAGTTCTTGTTTCATTGATTGCTTGAGGTTCCAATATGATTTTTCCTTCCTCATCAAGTTTTGGCAATATTGTTTGAACTGGAAGTTTGTCACCTTCTTTAAGCATGAAACATGGAAAACTGGGTGCACCCGAGAAGCTTCAGGATGCGCCAAATTTTATGCCATAGTACCTATCTTTTGCAACACCTTGTACATCCCATAATACTTTGGTGATAATTTATTATCCTTCTTAGCTTGCTTGAGGGACATATGTTTATATGGTTGTAGCCATAGGAATACCCAATCCTTCTTATTAAGAAAGAAGAATTTGAGTACAAAAAGTTACCTCTCACAATGACAAACATGATAGATAAATAACAACAAAAAGAAATACATACGAGAGTTTACCTCATCCCCAAGCCCTAATTAATATGATGAGAAATATATCGCACTCCCAACTGATAATGTGTAGTCCCTATGCAATCATTGCATAGGCCTACATCCTACCTCTAGATGACTACATCACTCCAACTACTCGATCGATCTACTGGATGAAGACTATCATTCAACTGTTCAGGCTCAAAACTTCGCTTCTCCAACAAAATATCAAACTATAGATGACACTCTACACTACCACTATGCGAGCCACTCTAGGACTATGTAAGCTCTATGTGAGCCTCTCTAGGACCGTGTAAGCTTTGTGCGAGCCCCTCCTGGGCTGCGTAGACCTTTGCACTATCTTCTTGCCTCTCAAGTTTCCTCTCTTTCATGTACTCTTTGGCTCAAAACTTTCCTTCTGATCCAAATCTCTGCATCTTCCCCTCTCACTGCAACAGATCACTAGTTGGATTCACTCAGCAAATCGTGCCCTAGAAAATCGAACTGATTAATCAATATGCTCACTTGGTGTATCTCCAATTAATCCCCAAGCCTCCTCTTATAATTTTCTTGTTGATGAATCAATGACCGAGATTAAATATCTAATCACTGACTAAGTTTAAATTAGACTTTATCCTCATCTCTTAGAAGCTTCTCACCCATATTTTCATTAATACCCATTAATATTTGTATTTCCTATGTTTAGACATAGGAACCCCATTAAAAATATCAATTATTTTAACAAGCTTGGTGGAATTTCACGAAACGATTTCCGGGTCTTGGAGATCTCATGCATTCTATCCCATGCACAAAATTTTGAGGCTAGAGCACATCCCATGCCATCCCAAAATAAACATTTCCAACCATCACTTGACATTCTAGTGCTGGATATAGGAAGAAATTAAATCCCTTGGTTATCTTACAATGAATAAAATTATGGGTACTACATGAATCAATCAACACTTTTACCTTTTTCTTCTTGATATGTCCTTCTATATTGAGAGTTTGAGGAGTGGAAATTCCTGCCAATGCATTACAATAAATGGTATGATTCATTTATTCATTCTCTAGGGTTTGTTCCTAGTGTATATCCTCTTCTTTTTATTTTTCTTGTTCCTTTTCTTCCTCCTCTTTGCAATATTTGTAAAATAATTTCTTCTCATCACACTTATGACCTTTAGTGTATTTTCTAGCACGACTATAACAAAGCCCACTTTCTCTTTTTTCTTCCAATTGTTGTGGTGTCAACCTTGTAGGTTGTACAAGGCTAGCGGCAACAACACTTCCATCTTTATATTTGTGAGTGGTAAGTTTCATTGTTGCCATAATGTTTCTTTCAAATTTTCTTGCCAACCTGAGTACCTTCTCAATGAATCAAGTTCCCACAAGGGACCCTGATGTTGGATATTATCCTTTAAAGACCTTATGAATACATCAGTCCTATGCTCATATGGAATATCTTTACCATTATATTCAATTTTTGGAAGTCCTCAATGTGCTCCACCATTGACCCCTTTTGTTGAGATTTATCAATTGGCTAAAGAAGGTGTTGCTATTTGTATCCTCATAATGTGCCATAATTTCCTCCATAAAAATTAACAACATGAAAATTTGTTTATGAGAGCGAAGCCATCAATACGATACAAATTAATTGGGTTCCAAATATAAAGTTTCAATGTGTACCTTTTGTGTGTTTTGCACTTTATGGATATCAAAATATAATTTGTCCATTTGTGGTATCCAAGTTATAGGATCCTTTCGATAAAAATTACTCATATCGACCATTGGAAAGTGGTGGGTATTAAATCCAATTTTAGAGTCTATGAAATCATGATTATCACTTATTTTGTTCCCATCATGATTTTCCTTTACTACACTTTCACGATTAGTAAGGATTTATTGTAGAAAATTTCTGAAATATATCATCAAATATTCCATGTTTCCTTTAATTTTTTCTTCTATACCATCCATATTACCTTTCATTCCATTCTTTAGACCATCCATCTTAGCTTCAGTTACTTTTTGAGACAACGAAATTTGTTTCACTTGGTCTCGTAATTTTGATATATCATGTTGCATTTCTTCCTCTTCTTCATCTGTCATAGTAGATATTTTCGGTTGCTTACTAGGTGTTGCCATTTTCTTCCTTGGGAAATCAACTTATGATAATATTATTCACTATTCCATTTTAATCACTTCAAACTAAATTTTCAAACAAAACATATGCAAATTTTTTAAAAGGCCACATATTTTTTTGCTTTGTAGGAGCTCAATATTGAATCTGTTATATATATGTAATTTCGGATCTCAAAGGTCTGAAATTTCATTCTATGGTAGCCCTCTGACTTCTCTTTCCAATCCCATAATTCTGATCATGCTTGTATTTTCCAAGAAATATTTGTTCCCAACCTCCCACAATGACCTAATTATAGACTAGTTCAGTAGATAAAAATTGTACGAAGTGATACATGTCACTGTTTCGGTCTTCGGCCCTGAAAAAAACACACAACAAACTATAGTCTATCCTCTTTGATGGGCCTCTAAATTAGACATAAAATAAGGCCCGTGCCTCTAAATTAAAACATAAATTAAGGCCTATTACCATCCTTCAACACATTAAACCTCTCTTTCTACATTAGATAATGTATTTTTAACTTTAATATATTCATTAAGAAGGTTTATGAATAATTGCATATTTGTGACTAATATTATTTACTTTTGTGGATTATTATGAGAATATTAGGCGGATTATGAAGATTTTGGGGAGGAGATAATTTAGATACTTATTCCCTACTACAGGAGGATCAATAATAAATAATAAATCAGCAAGATATTATGGAATTATGGCACATATTGTGGAACTCCAATGATTGAGAAAATCTAGAAATGTGTTCCACTAATCAAGGGACTAGATTCACTAATCAAGGCATTTTGGTGGGGAAAGATTCCTCCATTCATGGGGAATGATTCCTAATCATTTTTTATAAGTACCAAGTCGAATTTTCCTTTAGGGAATGTTTGAGAAAATATAGGAATGTGTTCCATGCCATTTAATGTAGATTCCTAGTATTGAGGATCAGATCCACTAATCAAGAGATTTTGGTGGAGAAAGCTTCATCCATTCATGGGGAATGATTCCTAATAATTGTGTACAAGTACCAAGTATAATTTTACTCTATGGATAGATTTTCATTCGTGTTCTTGTGAAGAGAACTCGTATTCTTGCAGCTCCATTGTATTTTCTTGCAGAGATGTAATTCTATTGATGAAAATAATGAAGATTGTTGCGATGTTAGAATTCTAAATATTGTTCTCTTGCATAGGTCTCTGAGTTTCCTTCGGCTTGGCCATCCCACGAACCTCAGAGCCCTTTTGTATCATTTTCTTTCCTTTTTATTTCTTTCTATTTTTGCATTTAGTATTACTTATTTATTGTTGTAGGATTGAGTTAAATGGTTGATCTAAGTTCTTTTCCAGGATAAAAAGCTTTATTTAATTCTTGGAAAATAATTTTAAGTTTATAGTACTCATTGAGTTACTTGGATTAGTCTTCTTATTCCCAAATCTAGGTTGTTGGACCTCCTCTTTAGCAAAGAATAGTAAATTTATGATATTTTTTAGAGCATGCTAACAATATTCAATAAATTTGGTTCCACCTGAATTATATCACAAAAACATTCTACTTCATAACAAAAAATACCCCACTGCATTTTCACTTGATTTTGTTAGAATTTTTTTAGATTTACTAGCTCACTAGTTTTCGAATTTCTAGATTTCCGAATAGTAATATTTTTCTACTTCTTTGCATGGGTCAATAGAGGTATTTTTGAGTGATTCCACTTGGAATGGGGTCCTAAGAAATCCTAGTTATAACAAAAATCGTCCCATCCAATTTGGATTTTATTTTCTTGGTCATTAAACGCTCACTAATTTTATCATTTCATGGGGAAACTTCTCCAAGCTTTTGAGCAAATCCATCCAACTGCCAAGTTTGGTTTTGAGTTCTAAAGTGGTCCTAGGAACTCCCCTGTCTCATTACATCCACCAACCACCTTCCCTAAGATTTATGTCACCTTCAACTTCCATATTTTTACTCTCAACTGTATCCTGTAGGTTTTTAAGGGATCTTGTAGGTTTTCAGTACATCTTGTAGGTTTTCCTGTAGTGCCCTGTTTTGAGGCCGAATCAAGGTAAAACCTATAAGAAGCCACAAAAGGTCACCTAAGGATCCAAAAAGCCTTTCACATCACCAAAAGGGATTAGCTTTCACACTGTCACATGAAAAAATGACAAAAAAATAGATTTATTTTGTTCATTCTCATGCACAACAGTAGAAGGTTTGATGTTTTGAATCTACATGCTTAGGATGGTAGGATTGCATACATGTTAACTTAGAATTCTTTTGAAGCAAAGACTTGTAGCAGTTACTTATAAAATGGTGTGTTTTATCATTTGATTTCAATCTCTTTCCTTCTACTTTCTTTCTTGAAATAGGTTAAGGTTCCATTTCAAACATTTCATTTTCTACAATTAGTTTAGGATTTTAATAGAGTATATGCACTCCATTACATCATGATAGCAAAGGAAAGACACATTGTATGCCACAAATATAGTGCAGATGCCTCTTAAGTTTGTACAAGCACTAGGTTAATAATTAAAGTCGGTAACCTTGGGAGTTGCAACAGTGTTGTTGCAATATAGAGGCTCATCACCTTTTAGTGTTGTTGCCAAGGAGGTGTCAAAGTATGCTTCGTTTTCTTCCCTAGTAGGTAAATCAACATCAATATTGGTAAGTCAAGATAAACTTGGAAATTTGTTTCATGATTTTAAACAATAGATTCTTAGCAATATAATAAAACAAGTATAAATGT
Organism: Pinus taeda; assembly: GCA_000404065.3. Lineage (NCBI taxonomy): Eukaryota > Viridiplantae > Streptophyta > Pinopsida > Pinales > Pinaceae > Pinus > Pinus taeda. Next base: position 24,707 of record APFE030706875.1, on the reverse strand, counting down.
AGCATAGAACTATGCTTAAGTATAGTAGATGCATTTATAATGGGTCTAGATATCATGTCTACAACTTTATTACGTATGCCCTTTTTATATCTAATGATTAAATGAAACTGTTGTAGAAAACCCATCCATATGTAATGCCTTGATTACTACAATTTAGTTTGGGAGTGTAGATATTGAAGTGGTTGATGATCAGTATGTATTACTGTCTCTTTTCCCATTAAGTAATGTTTCCATTTTTTCACACTCTAAACTAATGCATACAATTATTTATCATATGTAGGATAGTTAACTACTATAGGATTAAAAGTATCAGAATGATAACATATGGGTTTACCGTGCTTTGTCAACACTTCTCCCATGGCATAGTCACTCGCATCTATTTGGATCTCAAATGGTCTTTGCAGATCAGGCAGTGCTACTATAGGTGTTGTACTAATATTTTCTTTCAAGGTGTCGAAGGCTTTTTGATGTTTGCCTCCCCACTGAGACACCTTGTTCAATCCTGTCAAAGCATGTAAGGGAGATACAATTGAGGAAAAATTAGAAATGAACTTCCTCAATATTGTGTTTCCTCTAAGAAACTTCTCACATCTGTAGCAGACCTAGGTTTAGGCTAGCTTACAATGACTGCCACCTTAGAGGGATCTATTTTCAATTCACCACTCCCTACTATATGACCCAAATAATTTAGAGATGTTTTTCCAAATTCACATTTTGAGAGTTTAACATGAAGTTTTTCTCTTTTCAAAACATCTAATGTCTGCTTAACATAATTTAAGTGTTTTTCCCACATTTTACTAAAAATAAGAATGTCATCCAGATACACAATAACAAAATCATCAAGAAAAGGTATGAGCACATCATTCATTAATATCATGAAAGTAGAAGGAGCATTGGTAAAGCCAAAAGGCATAACCAGCCATTGATACAATCCCTTTTTTGTTTTGAAAGCAGTTTTCCGTGCATCTTATTTTGTAACTCTAACCTAGTGGTATCCACTGTTCAAGTCTAGCTTGGTGAAATAAACATATTCTTTCAATTTATCTAAAAGATCATCTATGCGAGGAAGGGGATACTTTTTTTTTATTGTATCTTATTCAGTGCTCGGTAACCAATGCACATTCTCCACGAGCCATATTTCTTTCTCACCAAAATGATTGGTGACCCACATGGTGGTGTACTAGGCCTAATGAACCCCTTCTTGAGCAACTCTTGCACCTGCCTCTTGATTTTAGCATTCTCTAAAGCAAACAACCTGTACATTCCAATGTTAGGCAATGTAGCATCTTGCTACAAAATAATATCTTGTACTATTTCCTTTTTCGGTTGCAAACCTTTAGGTTCTTGAAACAAGATATCATACTCTAAAACAACCTTTTCTATATCAGCTTGTTGTTTAGTATTATAGCCCTCAAATACATTGGTTTTATCAGGTTTTTTTTCCTCTACAACTATTAGTAAGAATTGTTTGCATGAACTTACCATTCTTTTCATTTGCCCTGAGTTTATGAGAGTATAATTATTCTTGAGCTTATGAGCTCTTACAAAGTATTCAATTCCATCTTTAACAAGTAGATACTTGTTCTTAGATCTATAGAAAATACCATTTCTATCATACAAGTAAGGACTTCCTAAAACAATTCCACATATATCCAAAGGAATTATGTCTAACTCAACCTCATTTACAAATATTGACCCAAAAAAAACTTGATTTTGCATTATCTAGTCACTTGTAGTTGTGCTTTATCATTCAACCATCCTAATGGGTATGGTTTCTTGTGAGGTGTAGTTGCTAATCCCAATTTCTTTACAATTGCTTAAAAAATTAAATTTACTTGTGAGCCACTATCAAACAAAATATCAATCTTTTGATATTTGGAAACAACTCGAATATGGAAAAGCTCATGCCTTTTTCTCTCATTTTCTTCATCAATAACAAATTGAGAAAAATTACTGGTAGATGCTTCAGAATTCTTACATTTTATACTTGTGGCTACAATGGATGTTCCATCTCCTATGTCTGACCCCAAATCTTTCTGAATAGCTGCAGCACTCTTCTTCTTGTTGCCCTCAAATGTCTTAGGCCTTAGGTTTGGATGCAGAATCCAACAATGCTCATCATCATGCCCATCCTTTTTACAGTGAGTGCATGAGGCTTTCTTCTTCTATGTAGTGTTACCCTTCCTTGATTTCCACTTTTTCTTTTTTTCTCCTTGCTCTTACTTGCAGTGGGTTGGGATGGTCCCCCAAACTTCTAGATTTCCATTCTTTCCTCTAGCTTCTAGATGAGTAGCTTGTACAGATACCTCATCTATACTAGTGGGATTAAAAATGAGGATGTTATGCCTCATGTAGCTATGTAGACCACCAATGTACTTCAAAAGAGTCTTTGGTGAGTCTAATAAGATTCTGAGAATCAATGCTCTCTTTCTAAATTCTTAAGTGTACCCCTACACACTTTTCCCTTTCAACTGCCGAAGAGTTTGCCAACTCATGAAGGCTTGTTGCATCTAGGCCAATCGATACTTGAAAAATGGTTCGGGGAGCATTGGTATTGATGCAGGGAGTTCGAATTGGAACTCTATACAAGCTGGAAGGTAACATTGTTATTGATGGGTGCAATGGTTCTGTGGTTCTTGAAGGTAGAGCAAAAAATCTAGTGGTCTTTGGAGAGAAGACCATGTTGTGGCATCAAAGGCTTGGACATATTGGAGAGAAGGGCCTTCAAATACTTCATGGTGAAGGTATGGTAGAAGGTATGAGTAATAGCTCTCTGTGTTTTGATTTCTGTGAAAATTGTGTATATGGGAAGCATAATTGGGTGAGTTTCCCCTTTGGTAGTAAGAGGGCGAAACAAATATTAGAACTTGTGCACAGTGATGTGTGTGGACCTATGAACATTCCATCACTGGGTAAGCCTATGTACTATATATCATTTATAGATGACTTCTCAAGGAATACATGGATATATTTATTAAAGAATAAATCTGAAGCCTTTGACAAGTTTAAAGAATTTAAGGCTCTCATGGAAAATTACACAGAGAATAAGATAAAGGTGTCTACAGAAACATCCAGAACTACTCAAGCGTTGAGGAAAACACTTTTTTCAATGAGAGGGGCATCCTAGGTCCCTATAATACTAGCGATTCCCCCATTACTATTTACTTTTTATCCATTATTTTTATTGTTGTGCCCCTATTTTCCCCATATTGTTATTATTGTGCCCCATAAAATCCCACTATTGTTATTTTGTGCCTTTATATTATTATTGTTAGGTCGGTTTGGTTATATTATGACCCCTTAGACTCCTATATATAGAAAGGAGGTTTTATCGTTTGAATAATCCAAGAATTATTCATTTGTGTAATGTAAAAGAGGCTTCCCCCTAGAAGAGGCTGAATTCTAAGGCGTTGATATATCTTTTCTATCTTTTTGTGAGCTAGTTTCAAAGAAGATTTAAGTTCCTAGATTTATAATAACAATATTGATCAAATTTATCACAATTTTACTACTACTCTTTCCACTACCATTAACAAATTATCCTCTGAGTTTTCATATAACAAGATAAATAAAAATTCCAACCCTTGGTATGACAAAGACTGTAAAAGTGTTAGGAAAATTATTCGTTACGCTCCTAACGAAACTACAAATCTCTGAAATATTAGTATATAAAAGGCCCTCGTTAAAGAGAAGAATTGTTCACATATTAATAAAAGACAAGAGAATATTTTCCACCTCTCTAAAGTCAAACCCAAAATATTTTGGCAGAATCTTCTTGTTTGTAAATCTAATGATAATCATTCGATCCCCTTAGAAATATGGGACATCTACCTTAAGAAGTTGTATGAATCTCTAGACACCATGGAAAACATCATTAGCGCTCCTATTAAGCATGATATATTTTACCTTGAGGACAATGAGTCTCATATTAATAAGCTCGCTAATGGGAAAGTTAAAGGTATTGAAGGGTACCAAGTTGAGATCTGAAAGCTTAGAAGATCTATCCTCATTCCTCATCTCCACAAGCTTATCAATTTTTCTATAAAGCATGGCTTCCATAAAACTTGGAATGTGTTTCATGTCATTTAATGTAGATTCCTAGTATTGGGGATCAGATCCACTAACCAAGATATTTTGGTGGGGAAAGCTTCCTCCATTTATGGGGAATGATTCTTAATCATTTTTTATAACTGCCAAGTCTAATTTTCCTCTAGGGATAGATTTTCATTCATGTTCTTGTGGAGAGAACTCGTACTTTTGCAGCTCCATTGTATTTTCTTGCAGGGATGTAATTCTATTGATGAAAATAATGAAGATTGGTGTCATGTCAAACTTCTAATGTTTTTCTCCTCCATAGGTCTCTGAGCTTCATTGGGCTTGGCCATCCCAGGAACCTCAGAGCCCTTTTGCATCATTTTCTTTCCTTCTTTTCACTTCTTATTTAGATGCATCTCTAGTTTTTATTTCTTTCTATTTTTGCATTTAGTATTACTTATTTCTTGTTGTAGGATTTAGTTAAATGGTTAATCTAAGTTATTTTGCAGGATCACAAACATTATTTCATCCTTCGAGAATATTTGTAAGTTTATAGTAGTCACTGAGCTACTTGGATTAGTCTTCTTATTCCCAAATCTAGATTGTTGGACCTCCTTTTTAGCAAAGAACAATCAATTTATGCTATTTTTTAGAGCATGCTAACAATATTAAATTTATTTGGTTCCACTTTCATTACATAAAAAAAACATCTACTTCATAACAAATATCACCCCACTGCATTTTCAGTTGATTTTGTTAGCCATTTTTTAGATGTACTAGCTCACTAATTTTCAAATTTCTAGATTTTCGAAAAGTAATGTTTTTCTACATTTTTGCATGGGTCAACAGAGGTATTTTTGAGAGATTCCACTTGGAATGGGGTACTAAGAAATCCTAGTTAATAAAAAAAATTGTCCCATCCATTTTCGATTTGATTTTCTTGGTCATTAAACCCTCACTAATTTCATCATTTCATGAGGAAACTTCTCCAAGATTTTTGAGCAAATCCATCCAACTCCCAACTTTGGTTTTGAGTTCTAAAGTGGTCCTAGGCACTCCCTTTCCTCATTTCATACACCAAACACCTTCCCCTTATCTTTCCATCAGCTTCAACATCCATCTTTTTACTCTCGGTTGTATCCTGTAGGTTTTTCAGGGGATATTGTAGGTTTTCAGTTCATCCTATAGGTTTTCTTTTAGTGCCCTATTTTGAGGCTGAATTGAGGTAAAACCTCCATGAAGCCACAAAAGATCACCGAAGGGTGCAAACCACCTTTTACATCACCAAAAGAGATTAGATTTCAAAATCTCACGTGAAAAAGATACAAAAAAATAGATTTATTTTATTCATTCTCATGCACAATAGTAGAAGGTTTGATGTTTTGAATCTGCATGTTTAGGACAGTAGGATTGCATACATGTTAACTTAGAATTCTTTTAAAGAAAATCCTCTTAGTAGTTAGTTAGAAAATGGTGTGTTTTATCATTTGATTTCAATTTCTTTCCTTCTACTTTATTTCTTGCAATAGGTTAAGGTTCCATTTCGAAATTTTCATTTTCTGCAATTAGTTTATGATTTGAATAGAGTGCATGTACTCCATTACATCATGACAGCAAAGGAAGGACACATTTTATGCTGCAAATATAGTGTTGAAACCTCTTAAGCTTGTACAAACATAGGGTTAATAATTAAAGTTGGTAGCCTTGGGAGTTGCAACATTCTTGTTGCAATACCGAGGCTCATCACTTTTTAGCGTCATTTCCAAGGAGGTGTCAAAGTATGCATTGTTTTCTTCCCTAGTAGGTAAATCAACATCAAGATTGGTAAGTCAAGCTAAACTTGGAAATTTGTTTGATGATTTTAAAATAGAAATTCTTAGCAATCTAATAAAACCAGTAAAAGGTTAAGAATTCAAGATTAAGGAAAAGAAAACGCTGATATTTGTGTTGTAGAATCACATGATGTTAAACATTGTCCATCATTACCAAGGTTTAAGGAAGTTTACCAAGAGGACAATGGAGAAATTCAATCACCAATGCAGTTATGTCATGTACCTCCAAGAGGACCATGGCAGCCTATTCAACCTAGTATGATGCAAGAGCCTAATTCAATATTTCAAGGTTATGCATATCCACCTCAAAGTAATTGGAACACACCCTTTCCTTAGAAACATTCACCATCTCAACCCCAAAACCAATCTTGGAAACAAGGTTGGTAAGGAACTTATGCGAGCCATCCATAATATCCTTACTATTTTCCTCAATATCCTCCATACCCAACTCCATGATATCCCTACCATTCATCTCCACCACAACCACAACCCCATCCACATCCATATCAAATATCCACTCCCACTCAACTACCTATACCATGATTTCCAAACCCACACATTGAAGTAGCTCAGCCCACTTACAATGTTGTATTACTACACTTCCAAACATCTCTTCTTGAGATCAATGTTATTCACCATCGCTCAGGAAGAGCATTCCAAAAAGGAGACTATCTTGATATTATTGAAGGACCACATCTAGAAGAAGAAGAATCAAATGAGAATACAAAAGGATCATGGGCTGCATTTGATGAAGAGCATACAAAAAATTCAGAGATCGAGAAAGCTCCATCTTGGTTACCATCAAATGATCCATGTGTTCAAGCAAACAATCAGCAAAAATAGGAAGATTTGAAGGTCATGGAAGAAGAAGACATCCAAGATGATCTAAATTAGCAAGTGGACCAGGGGCATCACAACTATATTGAAATATGGTTACATATGGTCACTAAGTTGCAGCGACACTCTCTTCTTCAATTGTGCTTGATATCATCAAAGTCAAATCATTTGGTCTCTAAAATCTAGGTACATGTCAAAGCATATATTTCAAGCATACACATCATTTTGTTTGTCATATTGATGTGCACATGGCTCCATTAGAATTATTCTTATACTTGAAAGTGATTTTGTTTTTCAATTAGGGTAGAGTAGAAAAAAAAACGAAAAATAAAAGAAAAAAGTAAAAACCTCAGGTGAAAACCTCCTCGGAGGTTCCTCAGATTGGCTCATTTATTTAAAACCTCAATGAGGCAGTCAATGGGTTGGAAAAAAAGAAAAAATAGAAAAAAGAAAAGGTTTTCGGAGAAGACCTCGTTTCGGGTGCCTAGGGAGACCTACTAGTTGAAAACCTCATTAAGGTGCCTAGTAGGCCTAGAAAAAAAAGAAGGAAAAAAAAAACTCGCTCCATGCATCTCTTTGATGAATGCATGCACTCTCCAACATCTCCAAGCAAGAAGAGCAATTTGGTACCAAAAGGAAGATTTATCAATCCTAGTAAAAAAAATCAAATTTTGACTTTCTCCTCCTTTACTAAAATGCTGCAACAAGGCAAAGGCCATGCCAATCCATAACCCTCATCTATTTTCACCATCCACCCATAATTCTCAAGATTCTACCATTTAGTTTGCTTGTTTTTCTAAAAAAATATAGGATGCTCTGAGATAGGAAAGTTTCCCATGGCTTTTGCCACACTTCAAGTCCTAGGAAATAGGGCATCAGTCCTAGGTCCTTCATTTCAAATTCAGAAGCCATCTCCCTCTTACATTTGAGAATGAGAGGGTCTGCACCTATTAGAAAGAGGTCATCCACATACAACACTAGTATGAGAGGCTTATCATCTCCAACCTTAAAGTAAAGGTTAGGATCGGCTTCACTCCTAGTGAATCCTAGCTTCATCAAGTAGTTGTCGATCCTCTCATACCATGCTCGAGGTACTTGCTTCAGCCCATAGAGAGCCTTCTTCAACCTGCATACATGATATTTTCGATCATAAATCTCAAATCCTTCGGGTTTCTCCATGTAGACCTCTTCTTTGATCGAGCCGTGCAAGAACACGGTCTTGACATCCATCTGATGTAGGTTCTAACCTTGTGAAGTGGTAAGGGCTATGGTTGAGTGAATGACCGTATATCTGGCAACAGGTGCAAATATCTCATCATAGTCTATACCTTCCTTCTAGGAGAAACCACGAGCAAAAAAATGATCCTTATACTTTTCCATACTTCCATTTGCTGCATGCTTTATCTTGTAAAGCCATTTGGAAGTAACAACTATCTTGCCCCAGGGTCTGGGAACTACTTCCCAGACATCATTCTTCATAATAGACTCATATTCTTCGGTCATAGCATCCTTCCATACTTGATGCTTGATGACATCTGAGAACGATGAAAGCTCATTTTGTATGATCGTGCTCATGATGGTCAGGTATCCTTGATACCTATTAAGTTTCTTACTTTCATGAAAGGCTCCTCGAGGTGCAGCATGTCCTTCAGTATCATAAAGTAGCCCCCTAAGCCATGAAGGCCTCTTCCTAGAAGAGGAAGGCTCATGTGAAGGAGGATCAATTGGATCCATGGGTTCTTCTACATTGGGCATTGAGTCATCATCCTTTTCTTTCAGTTCCCTGGTGTCGGCTTCTTGAGAGCTCCTCAAAGTCGGAATATTGTCCACCATGCTAAGAGCCATATCTTTGTCAAAGGTTACATCATGACTAATCATGACTTCCCTTTGACCGGCTACATAGATTCTATAGCCTTTAGTATCTTCGCCATAACCCATGAAAATTCCCTTCTTTCCAGATGCACCCAATTTATTTCTTTTCTCTTTCAGCACATGAAAATATACAGGGCTTCCAAAAATTCTAAAATGAGAAACATCAGGTTTCTTACAAGTGAACTTTTCCTCAGTAGTCTTGGAACCCAATGCCTGATGAGGGAATTGATTTTGTACATATACGATAGTGTTTGCAACTTCATCCCATAGAAACTTTGGAAGACTTCGATCATGTAGCATGGCCGAGATAGCTTCCATAATCTTGTGGTTCTTCCTTTCCACCACACCATTCTGTTCAGGAGTATATGGTGTAGTAGTCTCCCTCTTGATGCCAGCCTCTTTACAAAAGTCATGGAACTCATTACATTCATATTCAGTCCCATTATCGATTCTTAAGTTCTTGATCTTATTTTCGGTTTGATTCTCGATCAAGGCTTTGAAGTGTCGGAACCAAGAGAACACTTCATCCTTCATTTTCAAGAAGTATATCCAGGTCTTTTGAGAATAGTCACATGTAAAAGTAAGATAATATGAATATCCTCCCATGGAGTTCATAGGCATCATACAAGATATGCCTGAGTGAACTAGTTGTAATATATCGGAGGTCTTGCGTTGACTTGAGGTAATGGTCCACTTTTGAGCTTTCCTTCGGCGTACACCTTCTTTCTCTACTTTGAATTTGGGCATCCCTGTTACCATCTATCTTACATCAGGTAGAGATTTGTAATGAAGTTTGGCAAACCTCTGATGCCAAATTTTGGAGTAAAGAGTTGTGTCACAAGACATGACACCCAGTGGAATTCCACTAACCTAATATAGAGAATCAACTCAAAACCCAAGAGTGAAAGCATATTTAACATTATTTTTCCGTATACGTACCTTGCCATCGCTGAAGGTTACCTTGTACCTTTTTCTTCCATTGTCGAGATGGATACCAGGTTCCCTTTGAGATCAAGTACATATAATACATCTTCTAAGTGGATCCTATTACCTTGATTCAATTTGAGAGAAACATTGCCTACAACTTTCACGAGGTATTTCATGTCATCTCTAAGGACAATTTCCAGGTTAGTTTCTTTCTCTACCAGATTATGGAGTGCTTATTTGTAACCAGTGAAGTGTCTTCAGGCACCACTATCAATGAGCAAAATTCCCATTGAGTCCGAAGAAGCAGAGGTAGATAGAGCAACTGGTAGATAATATTCAGCCTATTTATTGTCAACAATGTTAGATTCATACCTAGAATTTCCAGCCTTCTTGAATGGTTTCCCTCTTCCTTGATTTACAACATTCCTTTTACCTTTTCTATTGAATTTTCCATTCTTTCGATTACCATGATGTTACCATGAATAGTTTCCACTCGGACCTGCTATTCCCACTAAGACTGGTAGCTATCTTAGAAACAAACAAGTAAAGACTACTTTCGTTTTCCTTTGTGAAATAGATAAGAGTGGAACAAAGGACACCAACCTTAGTCTTGTGCTTGGTTCCTTACTTGATTCCTCTCCTTCCTAATAGATCTTTGCCACTTCTTCTTCGTCTGCCCAGCTTCAAAGAGCACCTGTGGAATCAAAGCAACATACTACTATCGAAGAAAAGAGATCTATATTTATAAATAACACAGGACCAGATATGTATTAACCATACAAATGCATATATAATCACATATACAAGAATATGGAGGAAAACTTGAATAGTGTTATTAATATCAAGAATAGCAAGTGGATTACAACCAATAGTTCTGACCCAGCATCATCCTCCAGAAAGAAAGCCCTTCTTCACCTCAAGTAAAGCTTAGATCACCCAACACTATGAAGTTTCACCAGAAAACCAACAGCACTTCTCTACAAGATACAAGATTGCAACCTCCGGATCTCTGTGATGAGGGATCCATATATAGATGATTGTAGGGGGGTGAGTCATCTTCTGGGGTTTTGATTAGTGTCCTCTCTCTGATAGTTCTTGATTTCACTTGGAGATTGATGATCTCTTACTCATCCCTGGTTGAAAACAAAGAGGCAAATGTCAAATAGGAAGTTTCTGGAAGATTCCATGATCTTCCACCTCGCAAACTGTCTCTGCCATTTGTCCATTCTCGCCCATCGCACCCTACAGAGGGGCCACTCAGTATGCATCACACCCTTTACACTAGGAAGGCAATATGCATCACACCCTCTGCACTGGGTATTCAGTATGGTCTAGTTTTGACCATTTCTAAGTAGTTTTTAGTGGAGAACTTCTGGGAGATGATGTAATCAGCTGACCTTGTTCCTTTAGGTAGTGAAGCAACACTTTTAGGGACTTAGGAGCCCTCAGTTTATGGACATCTATGATTGGGTTTGCAGTGCCCAAAAATGTCTATAACACTTAGCCAATTCACAAGCTCTCCAAATCTCTATTCCAATGTGTAATTCCTATGAAGGATAGCTTGTATTTTAAGGGAAATAAAGCCTCTAGAAATAGCGCAATCCCTCAAGGATCAGTTCCTGAATGCATGAATTATCAATGCAACTCAAAACATCTAAAACAAATAGTACATTGTCCCTACACTCTAGCCTTAATTGGGTCTTTCTCAGAATCAACATGCATGAGTTTCTAATGGTGGAACCTTCAGTTAACTAGAGTAGCACTAATTAGGTCACTAGTGTTCCAGCTGATTGTTTACTCACTATTAGTTCCTGAAACTGATTGGAACTAATTTAACTAGACTTAACTCAATAAACTGAGTTAGCTAATTACAATTCATTCATAACTCATCCTAAACTCCTATAAGTTAGGGAGAACATATACATGTCTTCTAAAAGACTTCCAATTTGAATTTCCTAAATTAATTAAGTTAATTAAACTTAATTAATTATTTTCAAATTTCTATGAGAAAATAATTCTATTTTAATTCATAGTTTAATTCAAGGACAAATTAAACTGGAATTTCTTGTTTCCATTTCTCAACACTCCCTCTCAACAAGAAAGGGATTATCCACTACCCTGATCCTATCCCTGTGAAACTCAAATTTATATCTTGGCAATGCCTTTGTCAAGATGTCAACATATGCTCCTCCATAGGAATGTAATCTAACAACATGATATGCCCCAATACACAATATCTGAGATGATGATACAGATATCTATATGTTTGGATCAATCATGAAAAAATGGATTTTTAGAGAGTTTGGTACAACTCTGATTATCACAATAAATCATTGTTGGATCCATCTGCTGACCAAACAAACCAACCAGGTTCTTCCTCATCCAAATAGCCTCACATGCTGCTTGACTTGCAGCCATGTACTCTACCTCTGCCAAACTTAGTGAAACTGATCTATGTTTCTTGTTGTACCAAAAAAATGTAGTTGACCCAATACTAAAGATCCCTCTTGATGTGCTCTTCCTGTCAGATGGACTCCCCACCCAATATGCATCAGTGAAGCCTTGAATATTCACTCCCTCTATCTATCTATACCACAACCCAAACCGAGTAGTGCCTCTAAGGTATCTCAATACATGCTTTGTCTCCTTCCAACATATCTTGGTAGGCCTAACCATCGCTTGACTAAGCTGGTTAACTGTATAACACATATCTAGTCATGTGTTCACCAAATACATGAGTGAACCCACAAGTTGCCTATAAATAGTAGCTTCCACTACTTCTCCTGAAGTAGCATCCTCCTTCCTCCAGTTACCACCTACAAGAGTCTCCATGGGTTTACTTCCCTCCATGCAAAATCTCTTGAGTATCTCATTGGCATACTTGCCTTGAGAAACAAACAACTCCCAGTCTCCCTTCCATACCTCCATGCCAACAAATTAATGCATGAGCCTCATATCCTTCATCTCAAACTCTCTTGCAAGGTCCTCCTTGTAATTTTTGATGAGCTTCTCATCACCTGTCAGTATGAGATCATCTACATAAATTAAAATGATCAATATCTTACCTTCCACCACTATGTGATATAGGTTCACATCCGCTTCATTCTTTGTGAATCCCAACCAGCGAAGTAGCTATCTATCCCGGTGTACCAAGCACGAGGTGCTTGCTTCAACCCATACAAGGCTCTCTTGAGTCAGCACACTTGCAACTCACGGTCCAAGGTTTCAAAACCTTCAAGCTGCTCTATGTACACCTCTTCGTCAATCATGTCATTGAGGAAGGCATTCTTCACATCCATCTGATGGATCTTCCAACCCATCTATTCGGATAATGCCAAAATAGATATGATTGACGAGTACCTTGCAATAGGAGCAAAGGTCTCATCATATTTAATGTCGTTTACCTATGAAAAGCCACGGGCCACAAATATGGCCTTATGCTTCTCCACACTACCATCTACATCTTTCTTTACCTTGTAAATCCAATGAGAGATCACAATTGACTTGTCCTCTAGTCTCGGGACCACATCCCAAACATTGCTTCGAACTATGCAGTCATACTCCTCCACCATCGCATCAACCCAAACTGGTTGATACACTACTTCCTGAAAGGAAGATGGCTCTATCACAACACATGTGCCTGTAAGTGTCACGTATCTAGTGTACCTCTCTGGTGACCTCCTCTATCTGCGATGAGAAGAGGGTGCTCCCACATTCTCCCATGCATCATCCAACAATCTGTCAGCCTCTCTAGTGATCTTTCTTCCCTCTCTGGAAGACTATGCTTAAGTGGATGTCTTCACTCTCAAAACCTCTGCATGTGGCTGCTCCACATCAATTTGAGGCTCCTCAACCTTAGGAACTAAAAGTTAATCCTCCACATGTAGCTCAAGCTCTCTCTCAAGGGATACTCGCATGGCCTTCTCCTCATCAAACTTGACATCCTTGTGAACCATTGTCATCCGACTGGTTTTCATCTACACCTGATATTTGTGGGTAGTATCAGTGTACCCCACAAAGATCCCCAACTCTGTTTTTGAATCAAGCTTCTTCCATGCATCTTTGGTCACATGGAAATAAACTGATGACCCAAAAATCCTGAAGTGACCAACTTTTGGCCTCTTATCGGAATAAGCTTCCTCTGGTGTTTTACTCTCAAGTATCCGATGTGGGCTACGGTTCTGAACATAAACCACTGTGTTGCATGCCTCAACCCACAAGTGTAGTGGTAGGCCTTGATCATGCAACAACACCCTCGCTGCCCCTACTATGCCCCTGTTCTTCCTCTCAGCAACCCCATTCTGTTGAGGGTTATGAGGTGTCAACAACTCTTGTTTAATCCCTTCCACTACACAGAAGTTCTTAAAATCGTTGGAGACATATTATCCATTGTTATCACTCCGTAGATATTTAACCTTCTTTCCTGACTCTTTCTCGACCAATGCTTTGAATTCCCAAAACTTTGTGAATGTTTGATCCTTTCTCTGCATGAAAATTATCCAACATTTATGAGAATAGCCATCTACATATACCTGTGTTTGGTGGTGGATACTATCGAGAATGGTCCATACACATCTGAATGGACTCTCTCCATAATATACTCTGCTCAACTATCTCTATCTCTAAAGGAATACTTGGTGTATTTTCCCAAAGTACAACCTTTGCATGTATCAACTTGCTCAAGCGTACCTTTGGGAAGACCGTAGAGATTTGTTGCAATATCTTCAAAGCCCCATGATGCAAGTGTCCCAATAGCCTATGCCAATTCTCGCTGACGTCTCGGCTCAACATCTTTTCCACTGTTGAACTCAAAGCACCACAATCCTCTACCTCTATCTTATAGATATTCTTAACTTGAATCCCTATCTTCTTTACTTGACCCATGGCTATGTGTCGAAGGAACGCATTTCCTTTCAAACATCATAGCCTCTATCCTCAAGCATGGCAATGGATACCAAGTTCTTCGTCAGTCCAGGTACATGCATAACATTCTTCAAGGTGAGTGGAGCCACATGCTCCCTCTAAAAAGTAATAGTGCCCACACTAATAACACTATACTTACCGTCATCACCCATCTTGATATGCATCTTGAGATCTTTCTCCTCCAGTTCACTGAATAACTCCTTGTCGCCAGTCATGTGGAAAGAAGCTCCATTGTCTAAGTACCAGACACTTTCCATAATTAAAAACATCATGCATGCAATGAGGAAAAAGTCCAATTTGAATTGGGAGGCCAAAGCCTCACCCACCTCTCGTACTGAGGACTTCTCCTTGGACTTCTTCAATGGACAATTTGTAGCAAAGTGGCCAATCTTGTGACAATGAAAGAATTTAACTTTTTTCATGTCCTTCTTCTTACCTCCATGATAAGAATCTTATTTGGAATGAGAAATTTTACTTTTCCCCTTCCTTTCCTTAATCACTAAGGAACAATTCTCTTCATCATCAATCTTTGATGAAGAGCCAACCCTAGTGTTCCTCTTGATCTCATCCTGCATCAAATCTGAGCATAGTCGTTCCCAATCTGGTAGCTTCTCCTGACCATTGACAGAGTCCTGATAACTATGCCAACTCTTTGGGAGTCCAAGAAGACCAAGGTTTACCATATCCTTCTTGGCAACTTTGATTCCAACACTTCCAAGTTCATCTCGACATTGAGTGAACTTGGTCAAGTACTTTGGAATCGTCTCTCCTTTCTACATCTTGGTTTTATGAATTTTATCCTTCTACGCCAACTTACTTTCATCGCTTCTATTCTGATACAAGTTTTTCAATGTTTTTCACATAACATGTGGAGTTTCCTTGCCATGGAGACTCGAGACAATGTGGTCTCTAACTCCCTCAAGTATTATCTGCCTTTCCTTCACCGCATGCTTCTTCCATTCGGCCAAGTTCTGTACATCTGTAGCTGCTGGCTTGGGGACTTCTTGATCAATGAATTCCTTCAAGCCATTATCTTCTAGCACAACCTCCATCTTGTCCCTCCAAGATATAAAATTTGAGTTGCCTTCCAAGGCATACTCAAGCCTCAACCCATGGAACTCCATCTTTTGATCTTGAAGTATGTATGCAAATTCGACTTTCACCTGTAACCCAAAAACTAAAAAATTCGAAATCTCCTCTAGAGAGTTGATTTTAAATCAGCGATATCTCCCTCATCCAAACGCCAATTCGGCCAAAAATAAATTGAATTTGGGTATCTTTTCCCAATGAACCCAAATCTGCAATTTGTTTCTGAAAATTTTTCACCTAAATTCTCAGAACTTCTCTGTAAACTCTTGGCCCAAAAAATAATCTTGCTCTGATACCATGTAGAAAAACCTCTAGATTCACAAGCTCATGTAATCTACTAAAACAAGAGACAAGAATCTAATTCTAATCTTTATAGCGGAGGACCATAAACATTGAGCAAACAATAATCAATAAAGGAAGAGAATCAAAGGCACAGAACACAATAAATATCCGGGATAAGCCACAACTCAAAACCCCACTATCTGTTTTGTATTAATCTGGAAAATCAAAATGAAATTACAATGCATGTTCTCTCTAGAATAATCCCAGCACTTAGCAAATTCAATCTCCAACTCATAAGCAAGCTCAAGGCCAAATCTTAGCCAATTCACAAGCTCTCCACATCTCTATTCCAATGTGTAATTCCTATGAAGGATAGCTTGTATTTACAGGGAAATAAAGCCTCTAAAAATAGTGCAATCTCTCAAGGATCAGTTCCTGAATGCATGAACTATCAGTGCAACTCGGAAAAATCTAAAACAAATAGTACATTATCCCTACACTCTAGTCTCAACTAGTTCTTTCTCAAAATTAGCATGCATGAGTTTCTGATGGTGGAATCTTCAGTTACCTAGAGTAGCACTAATTAGGTCACTAGTGTCCCAACTAAGTGTTTACTCACTATTAGTTCCTAAAATTTATTGGAACTAATTTAACTGAACTTAACTCAATAAAATGAGTTAACTAATTACAACTCATTCATAACTCATCATGAACTCCTATAAGTTAGGGATAACATATACATGTCTTCTAAAAAACTTCCAATTTGAATTTCCTAAATTAATTAAGTTAATTAAAATTAATTAATTATTTTCAAATTGTTATGAGAAAAGAATTCTATTTTAATTCACATTTTAATTCAAGCACAAATTAAACTTGAATTTCTTGTTGTCATTTCTCAACAGAAGGTTTGCTCATTTCCACATCTTCATTATCTGAATCTGTTTCATCTTGATCTGGCCTAATTTTTGAACTTTCTTCTCCATTTGAGTTCATGTTTCCTTTGGAGGACACAAGTTGTGAATTTATTTAATCTAATACTACATAAATGCACTCCTCAACCCTCTTTGTTTGTTTATTGTAACACTTGTATCATTTACTTCGAGCAAAGTACCTAAGTAATATACCCTCATCAGCGCGTGAATCCAACTTTCTGGGATTTTCATCATTCCATTTGATAAATAATTTACTCCCAAAAACGTTGTAGTGTTTAACTGATGCAGGTCTTCCCTTCCACAAATCGTAGTGACTTATCACTATTAGGCCTAAGTTGTGTTTTGTTTTATAGGTACATTGCTGCTTGTGTTTCTTCCTCCCAGAAAATGTGAGGTACACTTGTTTCAATCTATCATAGCTCTGGCCATTTCTTGTATTGTTATGTTCTTTCTCTCAACTGCTCCATTTTGTCATGGAGTTCTAGCCATAGAATATTGACTCCTTATGGCATGTTCTTCAAAAAATTCTTCAAACTCCATTGAAGTGTATTCTCCTCTTTTATCTAATCTTAAGAATTTGATCTTTAGATCTTTCTCATTTTCTACTTGATATTTAAATTTTCTAAAATGTTTAAATTCTTATAATTTTTCCTTTAAGCGCATAACCCAAGTGGCCCTAGTAAAATCATCAATAAGTAGCATAAAGTATTTTTCTCCGCTTGAGATTTTTTCTCTAGTTGGGCCGCAGATATCTGTGCGAATTAGCTCCAGTGGTCTAGATGAAGAAAACTCTTTTCTCTAGAAATGAGTCCTAGTATTCTTACCAAATTGACATGACTTGCAGATTGAATTATCATGCCTTGATAGTCTTGGAAAATATCTCACAACTCTCAGCTTGTTGACTCTTATTATATTGTCAAAGTTCATATGCCCAAGTCTCTTGTGCCATAATCGGGCTTCACTCGACTTTCTCAAATATCATCTTACTCTAGAGTCATCAAACACATACTTTCTCAAATAGAATCTTACTCTGGAGTCATCAAACACATATACATTCTTGTGATTTCCAACTTCTTTCCCCACTAGCTTTTCATTTTATTCATTTCGGATCTCATAGTCATTGGATTGAAAGGTCACATTAAATCCATATCATACATTTGACTTACACTAATCAAGTTGTTCTTTATAAATTTACATATAGCACATTTTGGGCTTTAGTCTTTTCATCAAGATTGACTATGCCCTTACCCCTAATTCTTGTTGGGGAATTGTTTTTCGAAAGTGACATTGTTTCCTTTGTCCTTTTCTTTTAGCAGCAGAAATTTGATCTTATGCCCATCCATATGTTTGTAAAAACCACTATACACATACCATATGTTTTCTTAATTATGTGTTGATAGAGGAATTCCACATTCCATTCTCTTTCTATATTTTCATTTCTAATTCTCCTTATCTTTTCTAAAAGTTGACTGCTAAGTATTTTGAGACTTAGATGGGCGTTGGCTTGTTGGGGCTTGACCCAGGTTTGGAGTTAATTAGCCAAACAAATCCCTATACTACTGGCCCTTTTGGCAACAATCTACAGAGCGCAGAGTGAGGTCTCACCAAACCAGTATAGGGGGATGCTAGAACCAGGTTTCCACACCCTTGAGATGTATGAGGGGTTGATTTAGTCCAACTGTGAATAACTTCACACTTCGTGCACTTTCCTGACTTGCAAGGCCTTCGCGCCTTGTTATACTCGACTTCACGCAATGCTAACCAAGGGCTGAGGAGAGTCACACTGCTAAAGCAGCAATCTATGCTATTTCCCCAACTCACATCGTGGATCTTACTTATCTTCTTATGGCAGTTAGTTATCTTCGCTTAAACAGATACCTTATATTATATTCACTTATTCAGAATATTCATATAAGTTCACGCAGCAAATAAACAGTAAACTTGAAATTCATACCTAATATACTTCAATGCATAAAACAGGAAAACATACACAGAAACATTGTAAAAATTCTCTTTATTAATGCTTCAATCGGTTACAGACTCAACCCATCCTACGCACTCAGCTGCAGACTACTAGTCCTCTGCAAACTTAATTGCAGAGCCATCTCCTACTCTACGACCCAAAGACACGACTCTACACTTAGACTCAGTGCTTCCTTATTAGATCTTCCATTGATTTCTTCCCCCCTTTTACACTTAGAGCCTCGCTCTATTTATACAATCCCATGGTCTGCGAACCATGGGTAGATCTCTCAAACTGACATTACATTACAAAAATGAGGGCGGAAAACCTTCTAACTCATTTACCATCTTCGCGCTCCGCGCCCACAAATCGTGGAGTCTTTACTTCAGACTTAGTCAAACTTGGGCTTTAAGCCCCAAAACTTGTCTTGGGGGGATCCCACGCCCAATACGCCCCCAACACAAACATCGTGACTCACCCTCGAGTTACTCTGTCGATACGGAGATCTTCGCATGAATACCTCCCAACTCTTCTCGGACTGCTGCAAGGTCAGCAGTGCACTGAGCGGCTGCCTGTTGTATCTCATGTACGTGTTGTTCGAAGACCGCAGTGTCGGAACTGCTCCCCTGTATCTACTCTTGCATCCCCTGCATCTGTTTATAGTCCTCTGCCTTCTTTCAGCGACCTGAAGTGTGAATATTGTTCTTCTTTCGGCTATTTAGATAGTCGGGCCACACGTGGATGTCTTCAATCGACTGCCATTCACTTTTCCTAGGAAACAATCTCCATTCTGAACTTTCCCATGAATTTATCAAACTTACTATGATATAGTAACACCAAATCATTTACTTTGAAGGTGTGCAACTTAATATGTCGATCATGCATGGCATTTTCGCGTTGCTTTTGTACCTGCTAATTGAATCTAGACAAAAATCATTCCTCTTTGAGTTCCTCCCACTGTGCGAACCTCTCCTCCAGTGTTCCATGGTCCGTCATACCTGTGAGCGCTGCTATGCATAAACTAGGCACGATATACTCCATTGGCATTACGGCTTCTACTCCATAGACCAACCAGAAAGGTGTTTATCCTGTAAGTTTCTTGCATGTTGTCCTATAAGCCCATAATACTACGAGTACGCTTAGGTCCCAATCACTTCGTTGTGCATTGCATACTTTGGTTAGCGCAATCTCTAGTATTTTTGTAAATGTTTCTACTGTCTTGTTGGCTTGTGGGTGATACGGGGTGCTTTTCTGATGATACACTTGAAACTCTTCTATTAGCTTACTGATTGTTTCATTCATGAATGTGTACCACGATCGCTCATTAAGATCTTCGGACATCCAAATCGTGTCAATACGTGCTCAAACAGAAACTTCACGGCCGTGGCGACCATGCAATCTTTTACTGGTTGCGCTTTTGCCCAATGAGTCAATTACTCTGTCACAATGATAATGTATCTTGCCCCATTTTTCCTTGAGGTTTGACAGGTCCTACGAAGTCGATTGGCCATTTTTCAAAGGGTTGCAGCATCATTTGCAGAGTCAAAGGCATCTCATCCCTCTAAGATGGTTTACCTATTCTTTGGAAAACATCACAGACCTTGCAATGCACTTTTGCATCCTGATGAAGGGTCGTCCACCACAATCCTGCGTGAAGAATATTTTATGCAGTCACTCTCCCTGTATAGTGCCCTCCTAAAGTGCCCCCATATTCATCCGCAAGTATCTAGCTTCGTTTAAGTTTAGGTACATACCTTCACAGTATCTCATCATTTCCCATCTTATATAGGTGCCCCACAATGACAAAAAAATTTGTTGCTCACACCACTAGTTCCTTCTTCTACTGGATGGAGTACTCTTTCAGTGTAGTTCCCGTTGTGAGAAAGTGGATTATATCTTGAGAGTGTCCATCCGCTATGCACACAGCAAAGAGTTGTGCACCAGGTAATCCTTCCTCCAAGACAGTAGGTTCCTCTCCTATCTCAATGCGCGACAAGTGATCTGATCCCGCATTTAGGCATCCAACCTTCACAACGACCTCAAAATCATATTATTGGAACAATAAAAGCCACCTGCATATGCATCTCCCCAACACAGGCTTATTCGCCGTGTTCCCGAACACGAAGTCCATGTGCATCTGCAAAGGTTGTTTACCATATGCTTGTACCCACCTGGACAGATGCACGCGCGGATAATCTCGTCCATCATTCTTGTCTGTTAGTCACATCTGAGGCTTCCCAAAATACATGCACATCATTCTCCTACATTTGCGCTAGTCCTTAAAGCATCCTGGGTGCGTACCCCACCACCTCGCAAGCGTAGCGCGTAGTACCCATTCCAAAGCCTCGATACGTTGTTGTTCTAGCACCTCTCTTTCAAATCTATTCAGGAAAACATCTACCTCACTTAACCCATCATAAGTAGGCAGATCCCTCACTTTTGTCGATTCACAGCACAATGATATTGTCATCATATTACAATTCAGCATGGTCACCTCATGCAACTGGTTCTACCATCAATCTATTTCCTCATCAGAATCTGATGTACAAGAGCTTTCGTGCTCCCATGAAATTCGTTCATCTGGTGAGATTTACTGAGTCTTGCTCTCGCATAGTTATCTTGTAGATGCATTCCAAATCGGCGTCACTTTCATAGTCGTACACCGGCTCTGTGTAGCGTGATCCTTCTGCAGGGTCCAAAGGTATGACTACGTGTAGAGACTTTTTCTCAAAAATCATCTTGCACTTCTTCATATTTATCACCCCATTCATGTCAGTGGCCCAATCAATTCCTAAGAGCGCGGGATAGCGATTGTTGTCATCAACAATATCTATCACTTCAAAGTCTGCTAGCGTGCTTGCTCCTTCAATATCCATGGTGATTCCCTGCAATCTCCCCATGGGTATTATCTTTTTTTGGTTTGCCATTCACAACTGGATAAGAGACCATTGCAGCGTAGGCCTTCTCATGCGCTCCCATCTCTGCTTCGACAAAATGTTCACGTCTAACCCTAGGTCCAGAATTACTTGGTCTATCTCATACTCTCCAATCTATGCAGTCAACCTCATTTCTCTTCCCATCCTCATCACATGTTTTCCAATCTTATGGACTACGTGCGGTTCTCCTGGCACAGTCTCAGCACATCTATAAATGATTTCCTCCAATCCCTTTATAGCCTTACTATCATGCATTAGCTTCATGCATGTTTCTAGGAACGTCGTGAGCATTGATGGGTCCATTTCTGGCTCTGTTCTGTCTTTGCTTCCTAAAGTGGAGGCATCAGCATAGCTCTTCCTAGCTTCCATGAAGGTTTCCTTAGCGCGCCCCAAATCAAATTCTGGTTCTTTCGTCGGAGCCTTGCAAACCCAAGTATTGTCTTCAGACTATTTGCCTTTATCATCTCCTATCGTAATTCAACTTCAAAGCACAATGTTCACATTGGGGTATTCCTCATGCGACTCATACCTCATCATCTGCAAGTTTTGAGTCAGGGGAGGTTGGAACGCTCCCTTGTTGCATAGCCTAGCTATCAGTGTGGGACAATCCTCCATCTCATGATCAAATAAGGTACAATACAGACATGATGGAAGCACTAGATTCGTACAATCACGGGCATAATTTCCTGGCACCATGCAATTGTAACATATCAATTGTCTGTGACCTCTTCCAGATCCTCCCCCACCTCGGCCTCATTCGTGCCCCTGAAATCCAGTTCGTGCCACTCTTGTGTTTTGGTCAAGGGGTCGCGTTTCAGCCTGAACTCTGTAGGTGGGAGTCCTATCCATCATCATCTCATAGCTTCTACAGGTACACTCATCATGTCCCACTGATCTATAGAAATTATTGAATAACTATTGTGAATTATTTGTGTACTTCTGTAACAAATGGCAGTTGTCCGTAGCATGCTTTCCTCCTATTTGACAAATCGTGAACCACAAAGTAGGTGTCATGCTAGGTCCTTCTTGGGCCTCTGGTCCTAATGGCATCAGCCCTCCTCCCACAAGTTAATTCATGAACACCGGGTAGTGTTCCTTGGCATGTCCCTAACCCTTGCATTTTACACACAATACTTCTTCGTGCACTTCTGGGCGAGCTATCCTATCTTGTTTCAGACTCTACATTTCAAGGCATAAGTTTTTCAACTGCACGTGGATCTGTTAAACTCCTAGTTTAGGATCCTGTATTGGGGCCTCATGTAGCCTCATCACGATCTCCAAGGCCTCTGCCTACGTCGTTAACCTTTGTTACGATAGCGCGTTCCTCAAATGTGGTGTTAGTGATGCCACAAACCATTCGTGTTGTTGTCCATCTGTCAAAGTCATATTAGCTTCATGAATTGTGCACTTCAGTCTCGGATCCAACTCCCAAGGAGTCTCACCTGGTAGTATTGTAATCTCTTTGAATCCAATGATCGACTGTGCCTCTAACTTCATCCTGCTAAATTCTATGTTCAGCGCAATTTAGATATCCTTTATCCCCACATTCAGATTGTCATTAGAATGCTTAATATACTAGGTCAGTGCAGGATCCTGCAGAGCACTAACCAAAGTTTCTTTCTTTATGTTATCATATGTAACTCCCTGAGCTTCCCATATAGCCCTTATCACGAACCAAAACTAGTCTGGATCTTCATTTCCTACTCCCTTAAACACCAAAAACTTTATCGTGCTTGCCATATTGACTCGTGGTGGTGGCGTAGGTGGTGCGGGCGAAGATGGGGGTGAAGGCGGTGAAGTTGGTGGTGGTGTGGGCAGGGGTGGTATGCATGGAATCCTCTGCCTTATCAAATGGATCACACTTATTAGTGAGACCTTCACGAGCTCTTCCTTGTCCCCTCACAGAGGTGAAATCAAGGGGCTATTTTCTAGTTCTGCACTACCTTCGTTTCCGTAAATTTTCCCACTTCGCGTAGTCTCGAACATCAATATATTCGCATAATATACTTTTCACACAGTAGCATTTTAATCCAAGTGTTCAGAGACTTAACATACTTACCTTATGGTCCTTTGAGAAAGCGTCGTTCGGCCTCGCTGTTGCTTACCGTAGTGTCTATTGCGAACTCAATAATGAATCCTCCTATAATTCGATCGAGCCAGTGATCAATAGCGCGCGCGATATTATCCTCCAATGCTTCCAATCTGCGTACCAACTCTGGGGTCCACACAATAATACTATCGAGTTTCCACCTTCCTTAGCTATGTGCTAGCTTTGTGATCCACTCGTACAGCTCAGTAGGTAAATATGCGAAGAAAATTTCCTGGATCTCAGTGTACAGGTAGTAGTCTAACCACTTTTCCTTTGACAGCAACCAAATCCTATTCTCCTGTGTCATGAACTCGTGAATTCTCTTGTCCAACCAACCTTCAATTTCTTTCTTAGTTGGATTCCAATGATAAGACATTAGACATCTCTATGTAGATTCCAATCCCGGCAACATAACCATTTGTTGGCTTCTTGGGGCCTGACCCAGGTTCAGAGTTAATTAGCCCAACAAATCCTTGTACTATTGGCCCTTCGGCAACAGTTTGCAAAGCGTAGACTGAGGTCTCACTCAAAGTAGTATGGGTGGATGCTAGA
Organism: Pinus taeda; assembly: GCA_000404065.3. Lineage (NCBI taxonomy): Eukaryota > Viridiplantae > Streptophyta > Pinopsida > Pinales > Pinaceae > Pinus > Pinus taeda. The sequence goes on along the minus strand of APFE030706875.1, from coordinate 438 downwards.
ACCAGGTTTCTGTACCCTTGAGATGTCTGAGGGGTCAATTTAGTACAATTATGAATACCTTTGCGCAGGTCACTTCACACACTTTCCTGACTATTATAGACATATTTTGGCACTGCAACCCCAATCACATATGTCAATAAACCAAAGGCTCTTAAACCCCTAAAATTTTTGTTTCAAACCCTAAAGGATCAAGGTCAATTGATTACATCATTTCCCAGAAGTTTTCCCTGAAAAACTACTCAGAACTGGTCAAAACTGGACCATACAGATTGCTCCATGTTGAGGGTGCAATGCATCTCACCTATTACACACAAGGGGTGCGATGCATACTGAAAAGCCCTTCTGTAGGGTGTGATGAGCGAGAGCAGACAAATGGCAGAGGCAGTTTGCTAGGTGGAAACTCAGAGAATCTTCTAGAAACTGCTCATATGACACTTG
>APFE030706870.1:5957-20280 GCA_000404065.3 Pinus taeda | reverse complement strand
GTATTGGGGCCTCCACCCCGGTTGAGGTGCATTCCACTGAGGTTGTGGCTAGGCATGAGAGTGAAACGAGTGAGAGGGTTGTTGAGTTTGGTATGGAGATGGATAAGACCATGGAGGGGCCCCAAGAAGGCATATGGGCAGGTTGGTTGGGGTGGTAGTAAGCTTGGGATGTCCCTTGCATTCCCTGCTGATAAGGCCTGGGTCCATGAGGCTTCCTTTGATTGAGGAAGTAGAGAGGTTCAGTAGCCACCTCGGTCCCTAGGTACATGGCTTTAAATCCAGGCAAGGTAGGGCATTGGTTGGTGGGATGGTCTTCCTCACACACGAAACATACCTCTACTGAGTGTAGAGGGCACTCATTCTTTGGGGTGTTTCCTTGTGCATCTAGGACAAAAAATGGCCAAGGCCCTCTCAGCCTCTTCCTTCTTTTTGCTGAATTCTGAAGGTATCAAGTTGCATGGCAATGGTTTGTCTCATTTCGCTCTTAAGATCTTCCATCTGGTTAGCAAACTCATGCTTGGAGAGGGAGGTGTTAGCTGAGAGATGACTCCCCCTACCTTTCTTCCGGGCTACCCTAGAATGGTTTCTAAACACGGTCTTTATGTCCTCATAAGGTAGTTGGTAGATATCTCCTCCAGCCAGTAGGTTAAGGGTGTCCAAAAGGTCTTCAGGGACTCCTCGGAGCAGAACCAACTTCAGGGATTCCGGGTCAAGTGTGCAACTAGCTTGTTTGTAACTGAGTTGGAACCTTTCCTCATAGTCTTCAAAAGATTCGTCACTGCCCATGGTCATCCAAAAGATTTCCCCCTTAGTTTCTTTGGACCTACAGTAGTCTCTGTACTTGGTGTTGAAGGCTTGTTGCATTTGAGCCCAAGTGGTGATATTTTTTCCAAGTAACCCCATGAACCAGCGTAATGCTGCATCCTTGAGGGTAGAGGGAAAGAGTTTCAGTTTTTGCTCATCCTCAGCATAGTCATAAGTTCTACAAAGGACAGCAAACTCAAATAAGAAGGTATCAGGGTCCTCAGAAGTCAGACCATGGAAATGAGGTAACGCGGAGGGACTTATGTTTTTCATCTTCATGTCTCCATTGGTCTCTCGAATGGGAAATGCACCCTCTATTCTCTCATCTTCTCTTCTTCTGTTTCGGTTTTCAGCCATGGCTACAGATGGAATGGTTTCTAACTCTTCTTCCGCTATAGGATCTTCGTATATCTCAGGAGGTTCAGCTATAGGTTCTTTTGGCTCACTGTCACCAGAGAAGAGAGAAAGTTGACTCAGTGATGTGGTGGGGGTGTTGGGTAAGAATTTGCCGGCCTTATCTCTGTTCCTACGAGGCATGAAATGGAAAGACTTTTTCTTTCTTTTGTATTTTTTTCTTTTGTACCTGCAAAACTAAAATAGGTTGAACTGCAGCTAACTATCTTACTAAAAGGAAAATGCGGAATTGAAATGCTAATCTATGAAAGCAGAATTGAAATTCTAATCTATGCTTGCAGAATTGAAATTGAGGAATTTGAAGGCTAATCTAGGAAAGCAAGAAATGTCTATTCTACTTTTGCAGAAATGAAATTGCAGAATGGAAACAAAATGAACTACTTAGTAGAAGTTTGTAGTGGAAAAATAGAAGAATAGCAAAAATCACCAATACTTTGACGCTTCCCCGGCAACGGCGCCAAAAAGATGGTGGGCTCCAGTATTGCGGCAATAATGCTGCAACTACTAGGACTCCCTTCTTTACTCTTATCAACCCGGTTGTTCGTAACAAACTTGGAAGCGACGGTGCTGTATGCACAATTATTAGCTCTTGTCGCAGCTGTCACTTGGTCAGCTGGCACAAGTCTGCCAGGGCTTTAGCCAACTTCGTTAAGCTCTTAGATGAAGCTTGTAAATGATGGATGAAAGCTAACTCGAAGGGGAGCTAATCTACTTGCGGAAAGAAACTGAAAGCAAAAGAGGAATGCAAACCCTAGCAAACCCTAATTCTACCAGTCCGTTCTATTGATGCAATAATGAGAATACAGACTGTTGAAAGAGATGCCATTGACTTCAAAAAGGGAAAATGCACATGTCTTAGTCTACTTTTGTTCTGGAAAGTATCCTTTTGTATTTTCTTGATTAAGCGTCGATTTTCACATGCATATACTTGAACTGTGCTTCACTGTGCAGGAGTGGACCAAGGAAGAGGAATGCTTGGAAGCAGTTGGAGAGACTCAGAGAGGGTCTAAGGGACCCCTAGCACTCTTCCCCAGAGTATCACAAGGTTTGGCTATCAGAAAACCTCACTTGTGAGCTTCTATAGGAAGTCTGCAGGGGTTCTACAGGAAACTTCAGAATTTCTACAGGAAACTTCAGAATTTCTACAGGAAACTTGGAAGTCAGTTTTTAGGAGGTGGATGCATGAGGGAAGGTGCATGAATGGATATAAAGGTAGGATAGGGGTCTAAACATGGCCTAAGGACTGGTGGGAGGTTTGGTGGAAGGCTGACTTGGTTCGGAGATGACTAAGGCAATGGTGAGCAAGAAGGTAAGGTTTCGTAGACACAAAGGATAGATGGGAAAAAAAGGGCATCTTAGCCATGAGACAGAACATGAGGCTTAGATGATGCTTTGGGAGGATGGATGAAGGAGGAGGATACCCTGCATGGTGGGCCTTGATCAATTCTACACAAACCTGCAAATGATCGAATCCTAAACTAATCTATTTTATCCATCAATCAACATAAATGAGCAGTAACTTTATTTGGGAAGAAAACCTTGTACACCATCTATGTAAGGAAACATTTCAGATGTCCAACCTCATGACTAATCTCTGCAATTAAACAAGCACACTAAAATATTGCATAAGCAGCAAACTAGTGTTTTTGTGAGGCAGCACTGTTTTCCTCAATTCCAGCCCCAAACCCAATAAGGCCGAGGTGAAACTAGGAGTGTAGTTGTCTCTTTTTCTTGGAGATCTTGTTGTTATTATTCTACCAAAACATCTAAACCAAAACCATTCATAAACAGTGATCTATTCCAGCATCATAACAAAATCTACCTAACAGCAAGGTGTTCAAATGCATAAAAGAGGAAAAAAAACAGTGATACGTAAAGAAACACAATGGTACAGAAAGGAGGTCCTAGGCTCTCAGGTTGGGCCCAACCCTGAGAGATTTGGCTCCTATAAAAACTCAGACTTGTTAGGAAACCAAACTGCTTATCATTATTCAAAAAGAGTCATAACAGTTTTGCCAAAAAATGGCTACAAGAGAATGAAATAGAGTTGCTGCAGCACTGGAGTACAAAGTACACAATAGGTTCAAAAGTCTTTTTACGAAGGCTGAGGCCTCACCATTTATAGATAACGAGGGACCTAGCTAGCCTCCTCAATCCGTGGAACTCGGCTGTCAAACTATGAGTCAAACAGCCCCTTTCTATATGCTGATTGGCTGCCTTCTAGATTCGGCTCGGTGGTCTTTGGAGCTCGGAGCTGAAGGTGAGAATCTCGAGGAAGGGTCATTGAATGTCGTGGACATCCCTCCTTTAAGTCCTCATTTCAGGCTTGGCTGCCTTATAGCTCATGATTGTTGTGACTTTGCTCCAATACGTCAAAAAACCTGAAATAGACACATGTTAACCACCTAGGAAAGGTAACTTCCCTTATTCGTACCAAAGACACAAACATACTAGAAATAATTCATAAACTATAGAAAATGATGGATTTGAACAAGGGCTGAACAATGAAAAGGAGGCCAAATGAGCCCAAATTGTTACCAATACTAGGGCTCATCAACTGTGCAAAACTTGTCCAAACTTCCTGCCTTTCACTACTTTTAGAAACTACGTTGACATGTGGGGCAGGCCTCTACTACTTGTCACTACACAATCTCGAGAGATTAAGCAAATCTAATAGGTAGGCCCCCTGTTGGCCTGCTCTGGTCTCCCTGAGAAAATTGTGTAATGCTCTCCCTGAATCATCGTTCCCTGTTGCCCACTCTACACTCAGCCCAGAAACTGTGCAGTTATGTCTGGGAGCCCTTATTGCCTATCCCAGACTGTCTCCCAGAATTGCGCAGTTTTGACCAACAACTCTTGCAGCCTAATCTTGTCCTCCTCTGGAAAACTGCACAAGTTTTCCTGCAAGTGCTTCCTGTTGCTCGCACTGCCTTCCCCAGAGAAACTGCATAGATTCCTAGCTAGACGCCTAGATGACCTACCCAATCTTCACCTTGGAAAATGCACAGAATTGCCAAGCAGTTTCCCGAAACCTGGTTGTTCTTCCTCCCGAAAAATGCATAATTCTACCTCCCAGCTGGGTCTTTCCTTGCAGCAGTCACTGTTGTCCTAGATTGCGCAAATCTACCTTCCAGTGACATCTGCGTAGTTTCTTCCAACAGTGCTCCCGAGCCTCGCATCTCGGCCTGAGATGTGCTCTGTGTAGTTTCAGTGCCTTGTACCACTCCCGGTCACCTGCACCAAATCTGAAATACACTGCATCATGGTAGACTAGGATATTTTTGGATTTGATGTCGTCTCATCAGTGAGTGATTGCAGAAATAGGTACATGGATAGAACATGGCACGGCGACAAATGGGATGAAGAAGGAGTGCATGCTAGAAGACTTTCTTGTGGTTGAATGAACACATGAAGCACATCGAGCAAAAAGTGACAAGGACACATACACATGCCTCATCAAGCGAAGACCAAGACCATCGAATACCCCACACACTTTTCCATGCAGAGGTGAATACATGTTACACCCAGAGCACACCATCACTCAGCAACACAAAAGCTCAACATGGACACCACATTCAATTAGTACATGTCAGTAATTTCATGTTGATTTGTGTCATTAATTATCTCTACCACATCACTACTATGGTCCATACTTGCTGTAATCAAATGTAATGTAATGCAAAATTCCAAGAGACACACATATGATGTTAAAGAGTCATCTAAGTCAAAAATTCACAAGAAGTCAAACGGTCACGAGGGAAGTCGAAGAGTCACAAGGGTCAGTTATTCCCCCTTGGCTCTATACACCCCCTCATTGTATGAGAAAAGCAATTTTCACCTTGGCTCCTCCCACATATCCTTGAGAGTTTGTAGTATGTTCTTTGAGAAGCGAGGAGTGGCTCCAATGTCCCACTACCGGGGCTAGTGATGTATGGTGTACAGATGTGTCTTGGAACTTTTGCTTAATTCAAAAGCCTGCCTTAGGCCAGCATGTTTTGACGCATGTTTTGTATCTGTTTGTAACACTATTCTTTAAACATTTGTAATGCATGTTTTCTTAACCTATACTAAGATAGTTGAACCACTTTGTTATTTTAGTACATACATTGTTCAATATGTGTTGTATTATTTATCATCATTATCCCATCCGTGTGGACTACTCCATCAGACATTAGATAGACCAAATTTATGTTTTCTTGGTTTCAACGACCATCACTCCCTATGTGGACTACTCTGTTGGATGGTGTATGTGTTTTCCCTTGAACCTTGGTTTTCACAACTATCGCATTCATTGTGGACTATTCCACTGGATGTTGCACAGACCCTTATTGTTGTTCGTGTGTGTTTCTTCCTAGGTTGGGACTATTCCCTCTTATCAAGAGGCTCACTTTACTCCCCCATTTTACAATAAGAGAACCCGGACACAGAGATACATTACGCACTCACCAGGCATACTCACCTCGCTTTCTTGAAGTTACAAGCATAACACTCTCATGTGCTAAACATCAAGAGCTAAGTAAAATCTCTAAGATAATGGAAATCAGGCCATCATACAGGATGGAACTCCTACACCAAACTGTGTGATTTATTTTTGGGACTTCATTGTAGGGAGATACCCTAAATATTGGTGGGTCCATCACCGTTGACACAATGCTTATATAAAACACCTCGATCAATTTTTCATATATTGCTTTTTAAGTTTCGAGTTTAGATACATATGGAATGAGGGGATCCTTGATCGATTCTAGGAGAATCCTTTGAGCCCTTGCTTCCCCTTTCATAAACCTTTCAAGTACTTGAGTGTCTTCTTTTGGAGGTTTAGATATTGATCCCTTAACATGTTACATGACCTCATTTTTAATGAGATTCAGATCTATCCTCTTGTTCCATGCAAGAAAGTTTGAAGCCCCAACCAACTTGTTACTTTCCTTGCAAAAATACATTTTGATGGATTCAAATGTAAACATAAATATACTTACTTGTGAATATTCTTCTTCCACTTATTGCCTCCTTGAATTTCATGATGATATAGATAGTAGAAAACTTCTCTTTGATGAAGATATTTTTCTTCAAGAGTGATCCTTGGCTCCACAAAGAGGGAGATCACAATAGAAACTTTGATGTCCTTGATGATGATGATGACAATGTCCTCGACATTTTATTCTCTTAGATGAGTAGACTTCAAGTTACTTAGATCTCAACTTGATTAGAGGTAGGGTTTATGTGGTCTCCTTCCTAATTGAGCGAGGATCCCAAGACTTCTTCTTCAATCTATTGAAGAAAATGTAACTAGGGTTAGTTTTCATTATGACTTGTAATTATAATATTATGAAGAAAATTATTATTCCTTGCATGATGGGTTTCATGAGAAATATGTAATTACCATTGGTCAAAGACTTCTTCTTGATGTCTTTCAGTTTTTATGTTTCATCATAATTATTACAATAGTCATAATATCAAAGGTTTACACTCCAAGAAAAAGTGTCACTATCCTCATGCAAATCCACTCTACAAAAATGCTATAATCTCCTTGATGATATGTTAGCCTAAATTCAAGGCACTCTTGTCAGTTCAAGGTACTATCGTTGACCCATATATATAAGGTGTGATGTGAAGTCTAAGCAAAAAGTCTTCAGATCATTCATTACATTCAACGAAGAAAAGGAATGCATACATAGTAAGCAAGGTAAATATCTCAGAAGTCTGCGGATCAGTTCGCATTACAATCACCAAAGAAAAGGAACGCATACATAGTGAGCGTGGTAAATATCTTGGAAGTCTTCCTACAATATACATACAATATGTCAAAGTATCTCATGTATCTCGGAGGTCTCTCAGAAGTATATACACTGTGATAGCTCTTGGAAGAAGGACTATATATATATATATATATATATATATATATATATATAATATATATATATATATATATATATATATATATATATATATATATATACAATGTCTACTCTCAGTGGTGGCTTGTGTAAATATATACTGCGACAACAACTCTCAGTGGTGGCTCGTGTAATATATATACTGTGACTACAACTCTCAGTGGTGGAATATCTAATCAGTATCATAACCAACAATAGTATGCAAGTCTGTCTCAAGACATCAATGACAATGTAAACTTTGAAACAGGAACTATAAACTCAAAACGGGTACTCTAGCCAAAAAACCCCGAAAAAACATCAAAACAGTGCTAAAAATGAGAAGTGTGTACACTGGAACGATGGTTTTTTTTTAGGGTCAATTTTGAACATGTTTTTAAAAATGGAAATGAAAATTAAATTTTCGTGCAAAAAACACCTTGAAAATGAAAAAGTGTTGATACTGGAATGATGATGTTTGTTTTAGGGTCAATTTTCAACATTTTTAAAAAATACTAGTAAAATTGAATTTTTATGTGCAAAAAAAAGTTGTTTATGCGGAAAAAACACACTAATGTTTTTGGTAGAATAACATTTTTCTTTCCTAAGTATAAATTCAACATGTTTTCAGCCATAACATGTTAGATACAAAAGAAATTGGAATTTTTTCAACCATAAAATTAAAAAACCATGACATTATGAACAAACTACATGACTAAATTAATCCAAATGTCATCATTTGTATATTGAATGAAACATACATTATATCTCTAATTTAATGTTGCATTGTAGATATTCTAAACAATAAAAATTATCATAATTAAGATGTATAATCCAACAACATAAAAATGACTCATAACTTCTGATTTAACACCATATGGAAATCAAAATTTTTATTTCAAGATACGATGCAAACATAAAATATATAAATTGTCTTAGACAATTATTCAAAATCACTCATATTTTCTTGCACACCATCAAAATTCACATCTTCAGATGAATGACTGGATGCTGACGAAGATGTTCCATATTCTTCTCTTTCATCAACTAGTGCCCCATCTAAGTCCACATGCATGCCCACCATTTTAGGTTTCAAAATTCTTCTAGATCTACAACTGGTTTCAGCAGACTTCCATCTCAAAATTGTTCCTTCTGGTAACAACCTTTTCAGAATCTCTATCATCTTGAAGCGAAGAGTTCCTCTCTTTGTTAAATTGAAGTCATAAACAAGTATGTCAACATCCTCCAATTTTCAGATGTCTGTGCAGCAACTATTTATATTTGTACCCTTTCTTTTTCTCTTTCCGCCATAACTACCATCTATCTCTTATACACACCATTGAATGGGTGTGTATTTGTGGCATACCAATGTACTTCAACACCTGTAACATCCTCATTTTCTATAAAAGACCTTTATAAACTTAGCAACCCAGAATGGATATCCATTGGGATCTCCATCTACTAGCACTGTGATCATGCAACCCTCCTTAATATCCTGTATTGCACCCCTGTAAAGGTCTTCCATGGCTTCACATTGTGCACGAGACCTTCTGGAACCAATATACATCTCTCTTTCCTCTGCCTGTGAAGAATTAATAATATCTTGAGATTGTTGTTGTTCAACAATGTTTATTTCCTCATCTTGATTCGACACATTTTGTGTCCAAATAAATGGATTTTTCAAAGGTATATATTCATTTGTTGTTGTTGAAATGATATCACTTTGATTATTGAAAAATGACTCCCACCAAACTGAATCAGCAATGTCAAACGACTCACATATATATCTAATACATTTTTTAATTTCTTCTAGGCAATCAGAATAATTTATATCTCTATTTTGTCTTTGTGCATTATGAACTTCACCAACTGATTGTAATAACAATATTTTTGATGCAAATATTGGATGATCTAGAATGAACTTCAAAAACCCGATGACAGTGCCCATTCTGTAGTAGTTGAATACTTCTTACCCCATATTAGTGTTTTCCCATCAATTTTTTTGATACAAAATTGATGTTGGTAGCTAATGTCATTAAGTTGTTCAATGCATTTCTCCTCACCATGCGATCCCAGAATAAACCTTCGCATGTCAACAGTTTATTCCAACACATCAAAAGTAGGCTCTGGCATGTATGATTTCTTAATACATTCAATTAATGACGGCAAGCTCCCAACTTCCTTCCTCCTCAATGTGATTGAAAAACGACTGAACATCTGATCAATATGGTCATGAGTGTTCCGAACAAGAAGGAAACCAACCTTTACCTTCTAAAAAATTCTCAATTCAACAAGCATGTTTAGATATCCAAAAACAAACTGATTTTTGTTTTCACGGCAAGTGTTGTCCAATTGTAGATACAAAACTTTAGGAAGATTACCAGACCAATGAGAAAGCACATCATGAATTATGGTTATTGTCATATTTGCATCATTATGAATATTTGGAGCTATGAAGTACACCCTTGGAAACATTTTCCCATTGAATACCATACAACAGACCAAGTGATACTAAATAAAGTTTCCTCCTGTAAATTTTTGGGTGTGCAAACAAAATGTGGTAAAAGTGTTTTCTTCTAGTCCATAGCATCAATTATCAAACCCAAATATTTATTCGGATTATCATAACACTTCTTTCAATGCTTGTACAACTTTTTCCTTTCACTTTTTTGTTATTCGTGATGCTCCTAAAGTTCTGTGACAATTGAATCTACACAACATAAAAGAAATCCATTAAGAAATATGTTTTCATAGTTGAATACTATACAATTTTAAAATTTAAAGTTATGAATTCTTACCTCTTTCTGACCCTTCACATTTGTCCATTTTTTATTTAAGAGAAGCACATGTACTACAAATCCCCATCCTTGTCTTCTTAGGAATACGAACATTGTTGAATTCTTTCTTCCATACCTTCACAAAATATTGATATGTAATAAACCAACCATGTCCCTTAGCACCTTCTACATATTCTTTGTATAAGTTGTAAATTTCTCGTCTTGAAAAATTATTTGGAATATGTATTGTCTCTCTATTTGGCATACACTCTCCATGCTTTTAAAAGAAATATTTCATCCATGACATTTCAGTATTTGATAATGGCCCAAACTGTCGTTTATGACGTACTTTTGAATAAAATGTGGGATCCTTTTCCAAATTTTCTTGAATTCTCGAGAGACGAAAATTCCTTATCGAATGAAACATTTTGAAAGCCTTTCTATAGATAAATAAAGACCCAATATGATAATCATAACCTGACAATGCAGATTGCATGCACCCAACTAAATATGAATTTTTCATGCTTTTATTCATTGACAAATATCTCTTCCTTCTCTCTAATGCAAATTTTAAATCCATATGTTTCAAGCAATCTTTTTGACAACATTCACTTGAAATGAGAGCACTGATAGAACTTCTTTTCGTAAGATATTCTGCTCTACCCCTTGTATAACTAGAACATATTGCATTGATACGAAAAGGTCTGCTCCTACTCCTCGATATAATATTTCTTAGCAACATCTCCATCATTGGATCATCATTTGTATAAGCATTTTCATCAATCAATAAGAGGAATTTTATCCACACTATGATCAGTTGTGCTTTTCAAATACTAACTTGGAGGATATTATTCATCTTCCCCTTCTTCAGTGCTACTATCATAGTCCTTAGAATTGGGACTAAATGGATAATTTGACTCGATGTTTATTGAATATTATTCCTCATGTGCATTATCAGTGCTTCTCTCATAATCCATAGAATTAGGACTACGTCGAAAATGTGACTGTTTACTTACTAAAAATGCTACATCATGTCCTTTGTCACAGCTACTTTTATAGTCATTAGGATTAGGACTAACTACTTCGTCTTGTCCTTCATCACTACTGCTCTCATAGTTCATAGGATTAGGACTAAGAGGACACTATGACACTCCATTCTTTTGAAATTTTTCATCATGCTCTTCATCGCTGCTGCTCTCATAGTCCATATGATTAGGACTAAGTGGACACCGTGACACTCCATTCTTTTGAAATTTGTCATCATGCTCTTCATCACTACTGGTCTCATAGCCCATTGGATTAGGACTAAGAGGACACCATGACACTCCATTATTTTAAAAATTTTCATCACGCTCTTCATCACTACTGCTCTCATAGTCCATAGGATTAGGACTAAGTAGACACTGTGACACTTCATTCTTTTGAAATTCTTCATCATGTTCTTCATCATTGCTACTTTCATAGTCCATAGGTTTAGGACTAAGTGGACATTGTGACACTCTATTCAGTTGAAATTCTTCATCACTGCTGCTCTCATAGTCCACAAGATTATAACTAGGAGGACACTGTGACACTCCATTCCTTTGAAATTCGACATCATGATGTTCATCACTGTTTCTCTCATAGTCCATAGGATTAGGACTAAGAGGACACCGTGACACTCCATGATTTTGAAATTTGTCATTATGCTCTTCATTATTGTTGCTCTCATAGTCCATAGGATTATGACTAAAAGGACACCATGACACTCCATTCTTTTGAAATTCGTCATCATGCTCTTCATCACTGCTGCTCTCATAGTCCTTTGAATTAGAACTAAGTGGACATCGTGACACTCCATTCTTTTGAAATTCATCATCATGCTTTTCATCACTGATGTTCTCATAGTCCATAGGATTAGGACTAAGTGGACACCATGACACTCCATTCTTTTGAAATTCGTCATCATGCTCTTCATCACTACTGCTCTCATAGTCCATAGGATTAGGACTAAAAGGACACCGTGACACTCCATTCTTTTGAAATTCGTCATCATGCTCTTCATCACTACTGCTCTCATAGTCCATAGGATTAGAACTAAAAGGACACTGTGACACTCCATTCTTTTGAAATTTTTTATCATGCTCTTCATCACTGCTGCTCTCATAGTCCATAGGATTAGAACTAAGAGGACACTATGACACTCCATTCTTTTGAAACTTTTCATCATGCTCTTCATCACTGTTGCTCTCATGGTCCTTAAGATTAGGACTAAGTGGACACCGTGACACTCCATTCTTTTGAAATTCATCATCATGCTCTTCATCATTGTTTCTCTCATAGTCCATAGGATTAGGAATAAGAGGACACTGTGACACTCCATTCTTTTGAAATTCGTCATCATGCTCTTCATCACTGTTGCTCTCATAATCCTTAGGATTAGGACTAAGTGGACACTATGACACTCCATTCTTTTGAAGTTCGTCATCACGCTCTTCATCACCATTGCTCTCATAGTCCATAGGATTAGGACTAAGTGGACAGTGTGACACTCCATTCTTTTGAAATTCATCATCATGCTCTTCATCACTGCTTCTCTCATAGTCCATAGGTTTAGGACTAATTGCACATTGTGACACTCCATTCTTTTCAAATTCTTCATCATGCTCCTCATCACTATTGCTCTTATAATCCTTAGGATTAGGACTAAGTGGAATCCATGACTCTTTATTTATTTGAAATTATTCATCCCCTCTTTCATCAGTGCTGCTCTCATAGTCCTTAGGATTAGGACTAAGTGAAAGAATTGACTTTCTATTCATAGTGGAATAATTTTTGTTAAAGTTGTTACGCGATGAAGATGTTTATGCTTTACAAAGAGAAACTTCACTATTAGGAGAATCCATCCCTTTCAAATAGAAAAAGTTGAATGATACAAATGCAGACTAACCTAAAGATATTATATAGGTTCGTTAAAAGACTTGGAGTGAATTTGTGGAGCAACTACATTGTTATCAACAACATATTCAATGGAGAATTCTCGCAATTGAAAGGTTAGTTAATTTTTTTCCTTGCAAATTTTAAAATTAAATAAGTTTAATGAGGTTTAATTTTTTTTTTTAAATTAAAACTTTTTGCGGAAAAAATTTACCCACTACGTCCGCAGTGGGCATGGTGGCCCTGGTAAAGCTCACGGTGGCCAAACGGGCCCAGTAATGCTCACAGTGGCCAAATGGGCCTGTAGGTTAGGGGCAATAGGGATGGCTACCTGGTTGTCCACCCCACCCTGTGGGTGGGCGAGCCATCGGGGTTGCGCAGAGCGGAGCTGTGTAGCTCCCCCCCGTGTCACCCCACAGGTGGGCGAGCCATCGGGGTGGTGCGAGGGGAGCTGTGCAAGTCACCCCGCCACCCCATGAGCGGGCGGGCCGCCGAAGTGGCGCAGTGGGGCATTGCCATAGGCACCCCCCCCCACGCCCCCCGCGGACAGGCGGACTACCGGGGTGGTGCCAGCTAGGGATGAGTAGGGGGCAGTGGTTGGGCTGCCAAGGTGGCCTAGGAGGCTGGACCCAATGGCCGGCTTGGTTGGCCGGCCAATTTTCATGGTGTGGTGGCAGGGCGATGTATTTTAATTTTTTTTTTTTTAAAATTGTTATGATTTATAAGATTAATTATCTATTTATAGTTTTCGTTCTTAATTTAGTTACTATTTTTTTCATTACTAATTAATGTGTTTTTTTTTTTTTTTTTTTGGAAAATGGCATAAAAGAAGATTTATGTGAATGTTTTTGGACCAAAGACTCTTAAAGGTGGATCTTCAAAAAAAATTGGTGAACGAACCCCACCTGAGCTGATGGCTACAAATATTTCAAGTGCCTCAAATGATAAGAAGATGATTTCATACTAGAAAAAATCAAAAGAAGTGAAACTTCCATCAAAAGTCTGGTATGTGAAAGAAAGAGAAAGCCAAAATGTGCAGATATATCTATATGTTGATATACCTAATGATAATGGAATTTATGACATGATGGGAAGAGTCATAGACATGTGTTCGGTACCAGACAATGAAGTTGTTTACATACTTACAAAACCGCCCAAGTCACATGAAAGGATTAAATACCAGTTATCATATTCATTTTATGACACGAGAGAGGTATCTACAAAGTTTTGTAAACAAATCATAAATGAGATGAAACAAAATATCGTAAGTATTGTTATTTATATTTATGTTTTGCGTTCTTGTAACTGTCTCACTATATTTTTTTAACTTTGTTTTTATTGATATATGATATTTTGTTTGGTAGAATTTTGTTGAAAGTTGTTCAATTAGGTTGGGAGGCATTCATTTCATAGAGCATGATATTATGAAAGTTGTCAGCAATTTCTACTCAGTGTCAGAAGAAGATATGGAAAACAAGCAAAATGTAGTAATTCATGATACTACAAAACTACATCCAAGAGATAAAAAAAAAAAAAAAA
>APFE030706869.1:114682-128136 GCA_000404065.3 Pinus taeda | reverse complement strand
GGGACTCCCTTCTTTACTTTTATCAACCCGGTAGTTCGTAACAAACTTGGAAGCGATAGTGCTATATGCACAAGTACTTGCTCTTGTTGCGGCTGTCACTTGATCAGCTGGCACAAGTCCACTAGGGCCTTAAGCCAACTTCTATGAGCTCTTAGAAGAAGCTTTTAACTGTAATGGATGAAAGGTAACTCAACAGAGGCTAATCTACTTGTAGAAAGAAGCAAAAAGCGGAAAGGAAATGCAAACCCTAGCAAACCCTAATTTTACTGACTAACCCTACTGGTGCAAGAAAAGTGATGAAAACTACTAAAAAAGATGTCATTGTTTCTTTGTAAGGTTAAGTGCATGTGTCTAAGCTACTTTTGAAGTGAAATCTGAAAAGAAACATCTTTTTGTATTTTTGAGTAAGTTGGAAAAATTATTATGCATGTGCTTTAACTATTTTTGACTGTGCAAAGGTGGATTGGAGAAAGGAAATGCTTGTAGGAGGTTGGGAAGGTTAGAAAAGGGCCGAAGGGGTCCCTAGCACCCTTCCAAAGAGTTTCACAGTGATCAGATATTAAGAAACCGCTTTCGTGAGCTTCTACAGAAAGTCTGCAGGGGTTCTACAGGATGTTTTGAAAGGGAATTTTGGAGGGTTTATGGAGGAAGAAAGGTGAATAAGTGGTTATGAAGGTGAGGAAAGGGTGTGAGGAGGTCCAGGACTTGGTGGAGGGAGCTGAGGAGCGGTGAGGATGGTTGGATTTGTTCAAGGAAGGGTAGAGCAATATTGCACAAAAATATGGAAATTAGGGCAAAGCGAGAGAATGTGGCAAATGTAAGGCAAGAGTCAGAGTTAGAAGATGGAGCAGGTGGGATTGATGGAGGACAGGTAGATAGAGGGGTAATACAGGTTCTCTGCAAGTTATTTCTCAAATTGAACAAACAAAGACTCGGAAAATCAAGGACTGAGCTACTTTAACCTAATTTGATCTAAATAACAGCAAAGAAAATGAACATACGTTTATTTACAACGAAGTCATGTGAAATAGCTATGCAAACTAAGCAATCATGAACCTGAGCATGTAACCACAACTGGTATCAACTTCTGCAAATGAAAATCTAACACCAAAAATTGCATGATGAAGCAAAGACAGTGTTTTTGGTGGCAACAAGGACACCTTGGTCTTAGCTCATGGTCCCAAGGAGGGAGAGGTGAGATCAAGGGTTGCTTGATGGCCTTTTTTGAAGATATTTTCTGTTACCAAAATACTAAATCGACTTAAAACATGAGCAACTATTTCTATCAGCAAAAATGAACTAAATGAACTAAATGACCAAATAAGATTGTATTATAAATAACAGATTTTATTCTAAGAATGCAACAAAGACACATAAAAGTACACAAAGGAGGTGTTGGGTACTTGGGTTGGGCCCAACCCTAAGAGCTACAACCTCCTAACGAAGATTAGAGCTGGTGCAAATCTAGATTCATTGTTATTGATCAAAATAATAGTTACATCCCAAAAACTATCCACAAGGAAAAGCTCGAAAATGTGCTGAAATGCAGAGCTAACCTACTGCCTAAAAAAATGACTAAAAAGTGACTAAAATCAAGCTTCCAACTAGCTAACTGAAATGAGTCCCTAAGCCTTCTTATTTATAAAAATTGAAGACCCCAACAGTCCTCCTAAACTTTAGGAACTTGGTTGCCAAAACTTGCAGTTAACAACAACTTTACTAGCCCTTACTCGGCTTCCCTTGTGATAATCGATGTGGTGGCCTTTGAACTCCAAGCTGCTGGTGGAGAATTCAAGGTAAGGGCTCATAAATGAAGGAGACACCTTCCTACAAATCCTCTCCCTTGTTCTACCATGAATTTGGTTGCCAAGTGATCATTAAAACCTTTGATTTTGTCTCAAAATTGACCAAAAAACTGCACAAAGCACCCGTTAAACTTGTTGGCATAATGACTAACCCAATTCACTCTATTAGCATAAATATAATTAAAAACATGCAATAAACTAATGAGAATGGTGGATTAAGTCGAATTAGGAGGTTGAATGATCCCATATAATTACTCATTTCGTGGGCTAATCATCACCCCCTACTGAAAGTGTTGCTCATCCTCTGAGCAACTAATCTATCTTTTCATCTTTGATGGCCCTGGTGGCCTCCCTGTCATGCCAAGCTTCTAAAGTGATTTCCTCTTCTCGATCATGAAACCATGATTTTCTCTCTACTTCTTCCCATTCCTTGTGCTCCCTTCTCTTGTAGCAATTTTGTTAGCACCTCAACCTCAGCTTGCAGCTTGTCCTCTCTCTACTGTTCATCAGATGTTTCCTTGTTTGCTGGAGGCCCTTCTTACTGCTACTGTTCTGCCAAAATGGAGGTCCTATCTTTGTTATGACTTCCCTATAGCTATAATTGTTGTTTCAGCAGCTCATTCTCCTCTTGTAGTTTGGTCGTTTGATTGCTTTCCGCATGCCTTACCATGGCCAATTACTTTATTGATTTCTTGAGTTGTTCTTCCACGTGACCTATGTCTGCCACACCCTTGGACTTGGCAATCCTCATCTAGGTGTGAGTCCTCACCCTTTCTTGCACTAGTGCAAAGAAGAGTGGTACCGAAAATTTCTGAGGAATTATCTTCCCAGCTTCTAACAGGTTATAGTATGAGCCCAAGCTACGCTGAGGGCTTGGTTCCAATATTTGCTCTGTCTTTCCTTCTTCCTATGATTGTTTGGCTGCCTTTTCCTCCAATTTCTTGGTCTATTTTAGTTTAGCCCGAGTTTCCTGTAGAGAATTCTCAGCTTCCTGTAGAACTGTCTCAGCTTCCTGTACAACTATCTTTGAGTCCATCATCTGAATTATCTCTCTCCAAGTGAAGGTTTTTGGGCTTCCTTGTTCACAGGCTATGGTTATCTTTGAAGGAGACTCCTCCTTTTGTTTAGCTGTGGTGTCCTCAATGATAATTGGCTCCTTTGACTGTGGCTGGGGTCTGCCCACTTTGATCCGTGTGCTCCTCCTTGCTTTAAAGTACATGGAGGTTTGCCTCTTTTTCTTCAATTTTTGTTTTGGAAGTGTGCTTAAGGTGGCAAGCACGGCTGCTACCTCCCTTGCCAATATTTCAAGTGATTTCTCCTCTCGTTGTTCTTCTTCTCTGCTTCCTGTAGAAGCCCCTGTGTCAACTATTTTTGTCTGTGTTGCTACCATTTTAGGATGTGTCTTCCCATATTGTTTGGATGTGCCTTCTTTGGCCGTGACAACTCTCATTTGGGGTTTTTCAGCCTTTTCTGCCTTGCTCTGCATCCTCTTTTCCCGTGGTGTTTGTGTTGTTGTCTACACCTCTGTTTTAGGCTCAACATCTTGGCCCATTTCTCCTTTTCCTCTCTATTATTGCTGTGCTTGAATGTCTTGCGTTTCTTCATCATTGGTTTTCTCACCTTTTCCAATGTGTTCTTCTTCCTCACTGCTGGATAGGGTGATATTTTCGGCCAAAACTCTGATATTGTCATCCCGAGACATGTTTTGGAAGATTTACCATGATATGGGATAGTGTAGGTGGGTTGGGCGTCTTCTACTAATAATTTGATGAGCCTATGATGGGCCAACTGGTTTCGAATCCCTTCATTCATTTTTGTCCCATATTCAACCAGTGACTGAAGAAGAAAATAGGTAATGCTTAGTTTCATTTCTGGAGGTAAATCAATTCCATGTCTAAGTTCACACAGCAACCTGAAATGATAACCATATATAATGCTGAATTATGAATCCTCCTGGCATGGTGAGAGTGCTCCCCCTTTTTTCTTATGCTTTTGTCAGAAAAGGAAATGTTGTTTATGGTTTCCCCCTTGACTCAAGGAAGAATTACTCATCTGTTTAATATCAATGAGCAATAATTCCCTGGTCTCAAGACTACTGTGACTCAGCTCTCAGCTATCTGGTTATGAAAGGAAAAGTTTTGCTTCTACAGACAGAGGACAGAGACCAAGTTTTCTTCTCAGGACACATTCAGATATGCAAATTTTAAAATGTTTAGCCACAGGCTAGCTCTCACAGCTGCATATGCCTTCCTTACAGGAGAATTTTAGAAACAGGAAACGTAGAGAAGAATTTTGATGCATAAAACTAGGACACTCAGTGCAATACACAGGAAAACATTTTATTTCCAATTCATAGGCATATTTTTCACTGATTTTCCAATCTCATGCCATGTTCAATTCACCACTTTGCACAAACAAATCATGCACAAAGAAGCTTCCTCGATCCTACCTTGTTTTGATCTTGAAATTCGTTGAAAATCCCATGTTTTCTTTCTACACAGCTGTTTTCTCCATTTCCTGTAGAATGAAACTGCACTTCCTGTAGAACTCGATAGGTGGGAGATTTTTTTAGAAAAGGACTGAAATTTAGAAAAATGAAGCAATAATCTTGCAGAGGACTATTGGTTAGCTCATCTAAAAGTGGTGGACGCATGATTCAGTTGTGAATGTCGTGAAGATGCAGTGAACAAAGAGTGGTGAGAGTTTCAGCCGAGCATCGTTTAACTCCAGCATGATTCGTGTGAGAAGATGAGGTGACCGTACGTGCATTGGCCCCATGAAGACTACGGTGCTATTATGAACTGTATGTTCTCTTCTTGTTAATCACTTTACATCAGTTGCATTGGAGTTGAAACATCCAACACTACCTGTTTTTTTAAATTTCACGTGAATTGACTATACACATATGCTGCATGACTTCCGGCCAAGCGCTAGAGAACTGTACAAGGCACTGTTAGGTTAACTTTGCTAGATTTTTGGCTTAATCCCACCATTTCATTCGTTTATGCACTTTCGAATCATATAGATGCAAATAGAGGAACTGCTTGAGACACATACCTGTCAGTCGACGTGCTGCTTGGTCCTTTTGTTGCTGCGTGGTCATATTCCATTGCTGCATGCCTGGATCCTTTATGCTATAAGCTTTTTGTTGACTGATGTGTATCTATTTTTGTTGTGCAGGTATCCTCTGGTCGAATCTAATCTACAGAAGTCAGTTTCATCCTTCAGATTTGCACCTTCATGCTGCTAATGCTGGATTTTTGCAGGACAACAACTTGTTTTCTCTATAGCTCCCAAAAGATAGATCGGATTGATCTGAAACTTTCTGAGCATGCTTCTATCATTGTTATGCACGTCCCATAGCAAAATTGTTGTCAATGGATAAACGGATATCGAGAAAAACTGAAAATGGCTGGAGATTACACAAGTCAATTTCTTGGAAACCGTGATTCAGAATCAGTTGAATCTGCTTGGGTAGGTGACTATCACCCATATGCATCTCCCCATGAAGCAGATTTTGAAATGGATGCACGGATATGGAGAAAATGTAAAAATGGATGAAGGTGTTGGAGACTGATTTTTTGGAAATCGTGCACCGTAATTGGCTGAAATTGCCTGGGCATGTTGTCATCAGCCTTATACAACTCCTCATGTAATAGTTTTGTAAATGGATGCACGGTTTTCAATTTAGGGAAAAAACAAATTTCAGCACTATGTATTTTTGCTTCCAAGCATTCTGCAGTTTTTTGCATGGTAAGAAAAATGAGCTTGGGATACAATGCAAACTTGGAATTGATGGGAGAGAGGTTCGAGGATTGTAGGAGGACTTATGAACCCTTTAGGAAGCTACCATGTTCTCCAAATTGCCTTTTTGAAATCCATTTCTAGCTTCCTTTAATTTCTACAAGAACTTCTTGTAGAACACAATTTTTAGGAAAGAAGCACAATGAGATGGAAAAAATAATGGAGAAGGGTGAAGGATGGAAACATGCATGTGTGCAGGCCTCATGGACATATTCCCAGCCTTCGGGTCCCCTTTGGAGATCGATTTTGGCTTGCTTGTAGGCTTCTTGTAGAAGACACAAAACTTCTTGTAGAAGGCACAAAACTTCCTCTGTTTTTGTTTTGAGTGATCCTCCTGACCCATAATGTCTTGTTGCAACTGCAATTATTCAATGGAAGTTAGGTCTATTTTTCTTTTTCTCTTTTCTTCTTTCTTTTTCTCTCTCTTTTTTTTTTTGAAAACAACTAGGGTGCCTCATGGAGGTTTTCACCCTAATTGCCTGCCCTAGGCGTCTCCAAGGGAGGTTTTCACCCAGGGATCTTATTATCTTTTTTTCCAACCCATTGACCACCTCATGGAGGTTTTCAATCAATGAGCCAATCTGAGGCGCCTCCGAGGAATTTTTCAAATTAGATTTTTATTTTCCTCTTATTTTTCATTTTTTTTTTCTTTTTTTCTACGCTACCCTACTTTGAAAACAAACTCATTTTAAAGTATAAGAATACTTCCAATGGAGCCATGTGCACATCTAGATTAGAGACAAAATGATGTGGAGGCTCGAAATGCATGCTTTGACAGGTATCCGGATTTCAGAGACCAAATGATTTGACTTTGAAGGGATCAAACATAGTTGAGGAAGAGAGTACTGCTGCAACTTGGTGACTGTGTGGAACTATATCTCAATATAGCTCTGAAATCCTTGGTCCTTTTGTTGATCTGGATCATTCTCCATATCTTCTTCTATCATGACCTTCATATCTTCCTCTTTTTGCTGATTTTTCTCTTGAATACATGAAGGATTTGATGGTAACCATGAGGGTGCTCTCTCGATATCTGATTCTGTGGTCTTCTCTTCATCAAGTGAAGCCCATGGTTCTTTGCTCTTCTCTTTTGCATCTTCTGCTGTTGGATGTGTTCCTTCAATGATATCAATATAATCTCTTTCTTGTAGTACTCTTCTTGAGCTACGGTGAATATCATTAAGCTCAAAAGGAGTTGTTTGGACATGTTGTGCCTCAGCATTGCAATCAGGTTGAGCTACTCCAATGTGCAGGTTTGGAAATGGTGGTATAGGTATTTGAGTGGGGGTGTATATTTGAGATGGATGTGGTTGGGGTTGCGGTTGGGCAGGTGGTGGAGGCAAAGGAGTGGGAGGAGAGTTGTACTAGGGCCTCCACTCCTGATGAGGTGCATTCCACTGAGGCTATAACTGAGCGTAGGGGTGAAATGAATGAGCAGCTGGTTGAGCATGATATTGAGGAGGATATGACCAAGGAAATGACTAATCTATTTTGTTGAACTGAAATTGTAGGAATGAAATGCTCTGCTACGTTTGCAAAATTGAAATTGCAGAATTGAAATGCTCATTTCCATAGCACCAAGAAAAAGGCTCAGTTGAAATTGAGAGACCAACTAGGCCCCTATGTCTTGAAAAAAAAAGAAGGATGGCAATATGCTAATCAGATACTAGGTGAAAAACTTAGATTAAAAAGAAGCTTTTGGTGGGTACCCTATGACCCAAATGGCTTTATCAACGCAAGAAGAATACAATATAGGTTGTCAACCTATGAACATTGAAAAATCCCTGAAATAAAACAATTTTCCAACCAAGATGAGTGGGTAGAAGGCACACTAATTGAACAGTTCATTGAGGAAGAGAAAATGGAGCAAACTATGAAAAATATGGAAAAGACTCTTGATTTAGATTATTTTAGGTAGGTGTCATTCAAACTGCCACAGTAAATTGGAGAAGGCACATCAACTGCTACAGCTTCACAAGTTGCCCAAGAAAGGACTACACCAGCAGTAGGGACAACAAAGGGCAAGGACGTAGTAGATACAGAGCAAGAAACAATGATAGACCAGCCAACTACCTCAAAGGAACAGGGTCAAGGGCAAGCCCCTTCACTACAGACAGAGGCACCAGAGGTGCCAACATTACAGACTCCTCTCAATGAGGAAAGAAGCAAGAAATGGAACAGAGAAGAGACCACACCTGCAAGTGGATCAATAGAGTAGCCAAGGGCCAAAAAGAAAAGAGTATATCCTCTACCTGAAAAGGAAATTAGTGAAGAAATCACAGAAAGCCCAAGAGAGGAGAGGGAAACCAGCCAACAGACATCCACCAACTCTCACAAGAAAGAAATGGAGAGGCAACATGGGATGGAAGTTTCTTCCTTAAGGCCTCAAAGTAAGAAACGTTCCGATATTAAAGGAACATTCATGGAGATTAAGGCCCAGAATGAGTCATTGATAATACAACTTTATGATCAATTTCTCAAAATGACACCCTCCAAATAGCAAAGACTAATGGCAACATATGACATTAAGGAGGAGAAGATGGTCTTAAGTCATTTTAAGCCTAAGGTTCAGCAACCACAGTCTGCAACTGACTACATAAGAACAAATCTAGAGGTCCTTGCTAAATACATACACCCAATGGAACAGATTGAACTGCACAAACAAACTAGTGAAATGGTCTATGCTACATTAGCAGACAAGGCAATGCTGGCCCACCAATTGAAGGAGTCATTAAGTAATACATTTTCCCAATTGGATTTGGAAAAGATATCTTCCTTAGCCAAAGAGAACAGAATAAAGACCCTAGAAGAGATAATTATTGAGCTGGGACATGATCCCAAGGATGCCAAGGGAATCAAAGCACTAATAAAGAAAAAGGAAGAAGATATTGCGGCACTTAGGAAGCAATTGAAGCTGCTTATCACCATGCACCCCCAAACTACAGAACCTGTACAAGAAAAAGTAGAAGAAGCCGTAATGGATTTGCTGATGAGGATGAATCAAAGGCTAACTCAAATAGAGCTTGAGTTGGAGAAAGAATTCCAAGCCAAGCAGGGAGAGTCGACCTCCCAGCCACCTGAAATAGCTCCAAAAGTTACCACTGCTCCCCCCACAGTCACAACAACAATTCCTCCCACTATCCCAACATCAACAACAGGTACATCAACCACAGATGCTTCAATGGCAGCAACAACAAAAGGACTAGATACCAGCATAAGCATGGAAGAAATGATGAAAGCAGTAAAAGAGCTAGAAGTCCAAATATCAGAGCTTAAAGAGGCAAAAGAAAGATTGGCCAACCTAGAGGTAAGATATGACAAATCTAAGATAACAGTGGCAGAGAAAACCAAAGAGGTAAAGGCATTGGAGAATAAGGTGAAATCCTTGGAAAAAGATCTCACCCTTCATAAACCTATGGCAGAAATTAAAACAATTTTGTGGACCAAAATTGGCCAGTCCATCACTGATCAATGGCAATCAATTCAGACAATCCATGAGCAAATTGAATTGATAGAAAGGGCCCAAGTAGAGATTCAAAAGGCAAGATCATCATTGGGAAACATGCCCGAGCAGGCCAATAGACTAATTCATTTTTTGAATACTCACACTAGGGAACAACTAGCAGCTCTCGAGATCAGGGATAGAACAGGCACTATTTTGACAGTGAAAAAGGTGCTAACCAAGAGGAATTTTATACAGAATCTGGAAAGAAAGTGCCAAGAAATGCAGATGGAAATAAATGCCTTCACAGAGAAGTTTACAGTCTTGCAGCATAAGGTTCTATCCAATTTGTTAACCAGCAATCAAAGACTGTTGACACATGAACAATATGCTCATAGGGTAAATACATATGTTGCCAATTAGATCACAGCATCATCAAGCACTTCAGAAAAAATGGGACCTCCCTTTGGACAAAGCTTATATGACAAGTTGGAAAATCTGTTCTATATCGAACATGAGATAAATCATCTTTTTGAAGTCCAGCCTAACTTCTACAGGTATACTGAAGCTGATGAAACATTAATAAAACTGTAAAGACACTAGTTGCCAACAGACCAATGGTGGCAGAGCATGTTGGAGGTCTTACCCAGGTAGTTTTGATTTTTCTTTCATCATCTGCATTTAATTTGATGGCAAAACACGTGGCACATATGATAAAGGTGAAGACAACAGAGAAAGAGAGTCAAGCCAGAACAATGACGCAGGAACGTGAAATCGAGGGACAACTACCAGCCGACTTACTCTATTAAAAAAGTCAAATATCTCTGACCAACTAAACAACCAGCACACCAACATTTACTCCTGCATTCATTTCTCTCATTTACTTCTCCTGTAAAGTAGATGAATGAATTTATTGCGGGATATTTTTCCATAAGATATTTTGTAACTCATTTTTTGTATAAATACCACCCCGTCAGATGTATTCTGGGTTGGTGATTTCTTCTCTGGAATGTGCTGTAACTCTGAGAGTTTTTAATACAAAGGTTGTTGAAGTTCACTGCTGCTGGACCGTCTAAAAGTGGATTTGATGTTCTGGGGCCTGCTACAGAATTCCTATGTCTTTCTATGGATCAATAAGTTGTTCTAAACTGTGTTTTGTGTTTTCTGTGTTTGCAAATTACATATACGTTTCATAATCTTAGTAACAGGGAAAATGAATAGCCCAAAATTTGTTTAAATACACTCTATGTTCAATCTCTGTTGTTAATTATGTTTTCTTTAGAATTAGCATAAACAGGAATTCTTAGCTGCTCTTGTTTCCACTGATTCTTTCACTTTGAATATTGCCAAGGAATTCTTTATTGCTCCTTGATAATATTCATGCATTTTCCCTCTGCCAACATGATGAAGGATTCTTAACTGCCCTTCATCCAATGGCTTACATTCCATCAATTTCTAGATTTTAAAATTGTTCCAAGATCAATTATCTTGCTCTGTAGTATTTCCCTTTATTAAAGAAAACACACTCAGTAGTTCGTCCTCATAGACTCCATTTGCCCAATGAAATAAACTATTTCGGACTTGCATCCCAACTCTGTTTAAGATCACCATCCAACAAACTTAAAACAAAACCTTGTACATCATAACTAGCCTAAAATACCTCAAAACAAAGCTAAAATATAAAGAGAGAGCCCTCTCTGGATGCAGTTTGGCAAGAAGCTGCATCTAAAAGTTTGGTTAGTGGTTACCTCGGTCGTATTCCCTTTTCTCACAAGTTTTGGGGAACAACCTGAGTGATAACAGACGCGATGGTTTTCGGTCCATGGTATTAGATGCTTTGGCATGTATAAATATGTATTATAACATTGAAAGGAACACAATGAAAAATCAAGCTGGTAGTCCTCGTTTTGGGATCCAGGGGAAAATCTCTGTGTATAAGTGTTTTATGTGTTATGCTCTCGCATTTTTTATTTTCTGTGTTTTAGAATTCGAATGTTGGTAATTTCTATACGGGGTTAAAACCTATAGATATCTTGATCTCAAGTCGATCTTTGATAACTCTGCCACTCCCTTTAGCTGATCAAACAAGTCGTCAATCTATGACAAAGGATACCTCTTCCTGATCGTCACCTTGTTCAACTTCCTGTAATCAAATGCACAACCTAAGAGTACCATCCTTCTTCTTCACAAACAACACTGGTGCATATCAAGGTGACACACTTGGCCTAATGTATCTTTTATCAAGCATTTTCTTAAGCTACAACTTCAATTCCACTAATTCTACAGTGCTCATCTTGTAAGGTGCCTTTGATGCTGGTGCTGCTCCTAGTACCAACTCAATAGAAAAGTCGACTTCCCTATGAGGAGGAACATTGAAATCTCTAGGGGAAATACATCTTGAAACCACTACAGAACAAGATACCTCTTCAAGACTTCAACATATTCGACATCCTTCCCTTTGTCACTAGAGAGATGAACTACAAACAATACACACCCTTTCCTACAACTTCGCTTAGCCTACATAGATGTAACCATTCTCACTGATGTAGGTTTATTCTTACCTTGCAAGATTCTCTTCTCCCCATCATCATCCAAGCACTCAATAGCCTTCTCATAGAAATCTACCTTAGTCCTGTGAAGGTACAACCAATCCATACCCAAAAGCATATTGTACAAACCCAAAGGAAGAAAATTCATATGCGCTGATGTATGCATACCATTCAGCTCAAATGCACAAGCTCTCACCTGATGATGAGCTATTTTCTTAGTACATGTAGTTAACTACACCAACCAAGATTCTGCATGCACTTCTTTACGCAAGCCACTATTATCCACCAAGTCATGATTAACATAATGATAATTGCTCCAGGATGAATCAAAATGGAAACAACTCAATCACAAAGCTTACCTTCCATCTCAATAATGAATTCCTAGTGATCTGCGCGCTTGTTATCAAATGTTGCATAAATAGGAGGAATTATTTGACCAACATTCACAACTGTCTACACTTCTTGAGTACTATAGATACTTCCACCCTGATACAAAGAATAATCCTATTGATGATCCTTGACACATGTCCAAAACTACAATGGTTCTATGCCACTACCCTTATTTTCCTACTCTCTAGGCTAAGATCCATGTCCCTTCTCAACTATGTTAAAATTCTTGTACGAAGCTACATTCTCTTTCTCACCTGCATCCTGATGTCTTTCCCACTTTGCAAGCCATTTTCCTTTGGTCTTGTCATTGCCTTTCCAATCATGCTTAGTCTCAATATTGCACTTTGACTACTCATAAAAGTGCTTCAACTTCCCAATGAATTCATCTACTGATTGAGGATCATCATACTTAATCTGATCCTTGAATACTAATTTAATTCCATTGATGAATCTTTGAACCTTTTCCTTCTCATCCTTAAGATACAATACATACCTCAACAACCCCAAGAACTTAGTAATATACTCTTCGTCTATCATAGATCCCATCTTCAACTCATAGAACTCCTTAGCCTTACCATCATAGTATCTCTTTGAAAAGTACTTATTCCTAAAGAGTTTTTTTAACTCATGCCAAATCATCTCCTGTTTCATGATGCCTCTGATGCACTTCACATATTCCCACCAAATGTCTGCCTTTCCTTTGAGACTGAAAATGGCTATCCTAGCTTTCATGTTGTTTGTATAGTCATGCAGTTCGGAGAAATTCTTCATTCCAAGAACCAAAGCTTCTACATCTTTTGATTTATTCAGTTATCCATCAAATGTAGGAGGCTTAGCTTTCTTAAACTCATCTGGAAAGTATCCCCTCTCAATCCTCATGTAAGGATGATATCAATGATGACCTTGTTGTCTATCTGAACCAAAAATAGAATAGAACCCATAACCACTACCTCTCCTGTCAAGTGTATCTATCCATCTGCCACCATTGATTGTGTTAGCCCAATCTAACCTATGCCCACCATGAGACATTCTACTAGATGCTCCATTAGTCCTATCCTCTTGTCAGTAATTGATCCATGGTTGTTTATGTCTATTCAAATATGATAAAATCTGATCAATAACTTCATTGACCTTTGCTTGCTTTTCCTGAGCCTTGACAAGTCTTTCCTGTGATTGAATGATCTTATTATTATCCACCTTCCAACTCCTTATTTCTACCTTTACAATTCTCAATGTATTTTCTATATTAGGAGAGTACTCATCTCTATGTTTCTCATCTGATTTATAAAGAGAGTCATACGAATCGCAATCCACCATTATGCTCGCAATCTCTGGCCTTCTTATTTCTACAAACATACCATGTCAGATAACAAAATATAAACATAATCAACATACCTCAATGAACTTTGGGGGAGGCTCTCTTGTATGCACAATCAATATAGATTACCACGATACATATCTATA
>APFE030706869.1:77762-114384 GCA_000404065.3 Pinus taeda | reverse complement strand
ATATATCATATCATATCAACATATCAACACCATGCATGATAACACTAACTACATATAATGACCTCACGCACGACAACCATAAGCATGAAAATGCATGTATAACACATGTATCTAGCCCATCCAGTCTAAGTATTTGAACTTGGAAGCTTTGATACCAATCTGTAACACGCCACCCCACATTTACCCACTTCTGTGAACCCTCTTGGTAAATGTGAAGTGGGGTGCCACTATGACATGACCCTACCTCTAAGTTCCAGTTTAGGAAGTGTGGCCTACAAATTGACCATTAATAGAAAAATCACAACATCCCTTAGGGCTACAACAGACTCAGAGGCCAAAGAACCATCCCAGGTGGACAAACCTTGATTTAGCGCTCGTTTTCACTTACCTAGAACCCAAACTGCATGCATGAAAAGGCCTAGGTGTGGTTGAAGGACTCCAACCACATGCAAAACACTACCTCCATGTGGTTATGACCCAACTTGCTCAGTTTAGAGGGTGTAGTTTTGAGATCTGAGCCACAATTCCAAGCGAGCCTCCAGATCACTTCCCATAACTGCCTCAAACTTCTTATAATGGTAAATGACATAATGACAAGGATAAAAATACAAACATGAGTCAGAAACTTGACCTTGACAGGCCATAGCATACTAGGAATTTTGTCAAACACATAGTGAACATGTAAGTTACAGGTCATGAATGCATATCTGAGTGTAACTCTCTATTATTTAGTTGCAAATCAACGATAAGGTCTAATTCCTTCTCAAGTAGCTACAACCACACCTCTTAGCCCATGCATTCATCAACCATTCATTAACTTATCAAAGCATAACAAGAGCCATAACTAGAACCTACTATAGAACCATGCTTATAACAATCATGTAACCATAATATTAACCATGAAAAATAAACCATAAAAGCCACATAATAACAAGTATAAATTCTCATAGAGTACAATAGAAAAATAAATCTTAGTAACTTTTGCAAAATCCAACCAAGTCAGGGACTTCCACGTACCACTCGACCATAGATTGCGTTGAACCAAATCTTTATTTCAGCCAATCACCCCCGTGCCATATTCCAATCATGAATGTGGGATCTCATGGGATACAAAAAGACATAAAAAACTAAGGGAATCCAGAGGATAAACTAACTCCACCCTCAAGCTTCCGTGATCTCGCCAAAATTGGTTAAGAGATCACAAAACCAACACAAGTTTGGATGCCTCAAAATTCCTTCACCATACCTTGAGGAATTTTCTTGTCTCCACCCACATGTCGATGGACTCCTAGAGAAAACCATCTCCACCCCCAACCCTTGCAAATTTTTTTGATACCACCTCACCCGATTCCAAAATCTGTCCAAGGCTCAACCAAGAAATGAATCTAAACACACCATGGTTGTCTAAGAAATGAAAAAGAAAATGCTAAAACCATAGTCAAACTTGACAGAACCCATGCTAATGACAACAAATAAACCAAATAAACCAATACATGTGCCATTCATTCAAGCTTAAGCCATGGAATTACACATGCACCTTGCTACCTGCAAAATATTCCTATTGAACCTGCTGATCTAACCTTATCCTTACTTCCTTTCCTTTTCTGTGTTTGATCTTTCTTTTCCTTTTCCTTCCTTTGCTTGCTTGCTTGATATCTCCTCTTGATTATATCTTTCTCTTTCACAATAATTCCAAAAAAAACTGACAAAAGGTTCAACTAACAAAAGCTATGAACTGATCCTTAGAAACCTTTTTATCATTGAGGCTTCTATTTTCTTCATTTTCCTTAATTTTACTTCTAATTTCCCTCTCATGAAAATATATATCTCTTCACCTTCCTTTTCACCTATTTTCCTTTATTTCTCATAAATAAATGTCAATTAATGCCTCTTTTCCTTTACCAATGCCTTTGCCAATGCCTTTTCCAATTTCCTTAGCCATAAATAAATCAAAAGTGATGCCCAATATAGTGCTTTTCCCAACATTCAACTTGGAATACGTGTCCAATGACCTTGGTCTTATTTTTCATTTATTAACCTTTATTACATGAACTTTAACCCAAGGTTGTTACATAGTTACTATGACATTGTTGAGTTGTGGAATGAGTGGCATGAATCCCTAATCTTGTAAAGAAAATTGGAAGCTAATTACTCAGGAATTTAGAGACATGTATCTTTTAGTTTTGAACCTTTGCTCATTGGAATAAATGTTTGAATGGATTATAGAATGCTTGGAATGATTGAGATACAAATAAATAATGTAATGATAGCTACATTTCAATTTATTTTAAAATCAATTGAAGGTGATTGAATTATTATGTGTAAAATAATTTTGAGACCACTTCATGGGAAGCTATAAATCTTGCAATAAAAGATTTTATGTATGAAAAATTACCATTGTTTGGATGATTGAAAGTACAAGTTACATTTCAAATGGCCTTGGTTATCATAATTATGGTTGCGTATTACTATATTAAAGAGTCAAATGACATGAGAAGAAATTCATATTTATGAAATATGATTCCTCTATGAAGCAATTTTTGAAAATAAAAGAAAAAGAGAATTTTTTATCTAAATTATTATGATAAATCTCATGGAAATTGTATGCTTGTAATCAAAGTGAGGTGATGATCTATCGAGGAAGGATAGATTATGGTAGTGATGCTTAAAATACTAAGGATAAGGCCATTGTGGTGACATTGGAACCTTATGACATACATTGATCACCATGATTTATTGTATGGAAAATACGTTATCCTTTCTAGAGCAAGCCATTGGCATGCCTTGGCTGTAAGACTCCATAAGTCTCGAGACTCTTCCTATGCAAGGAAGCCTGACAAAGGAACGGATCACTTGAGGGAATGGGGAGGAAAAGAAGGGAGATTCTTGAACTTTGAAGGTGTGTGAATGAAAGGGAGGGGAGATTTTATTGAATTTTTTTTCAAAGATTCATGTACACAATGGGATCATGAACGCATTGCGTGTGTCCACGAAAAAAATCAGTTGAACTTGTTTCTTGTGGAAGACTTGTGAAGCAACATACAACCATGTAGGAATGTGTTGGAATACTACGAGGTCTAGAGGTGACTAGACTATTTAAAATGAATGGCATTACAAAAATTGGCAACTAAGGACATGTAAAATGTTGCTGATATGAAAGTGACATATCCATTCTTTTGCAATTTATAATGATTCTACAGATAGAAGAATTCTAAGGATGATATCCCTTAAAGGGGTAGGGGATTGTGACACTCATTTCATTAGACCAAATTTTGTAATGTAATTAAGAATATACAATGTTGGGGTTCCAACATTGATGCTATGATGCAAAACTCTATTATATGATGTAATGCTTATTTTTAATAATAAAAATGCCGGATCTAAAGAAAGGGGGAAAATAAAATTTTATGATACCTTTGGGAGGGGGAAAACTTGACTTAAGAGGAAAAATATATCTTGGGTGAATATTTCCCATTGATGTGATGGTTAATGTTTCCAAGAAGTTGAAAGGTTGGGAAGATGAAGGGTTAGGGTGTGATAATAAAAAATAAGAGGGAGGAGAAATCAAGGGGTTATTCTTCTTGGTTCTTAAAATTATAATTTTTCTATCTTCTATTACTCTCTCATACATCTCTCTCTCTCTCACTCATAAATTTGAATTGGCATGGGAATTGTTAACAACTTGTGTAACAGGAAATGGATGTTTCGACACAGTTTTTCTTTGGATTAGATGGGCCTGACAACTAGTAATGATGTTGGTTTTTTGTGGCACATAAAGAACAAAATAGGGTAGGGCCGAGGGACTAAAAATATGAAAGAAGTACTTCCTTGTTATTTGCATACCTTCATGGTATTCTTGTGAATGTGAGCCTAGTCAAATTTGGAAAGGTTGGCCACTAAGGTTTTTGTGTGTGCATGAAGGAGAATGTCCTTGAGTTCTAGTGTTAAAATATTCTTTGAATATGAGAGAGTGAAATACCCCTGAAATAAATTCTCTCTGGGGCATCAATATTTGGCATCAGGGTAGCAAGCTTTGAGAAAGAGTAAATCACAACTTAGCATATGGTGGGATGGAATGTGGCTCACTAGTGGGCTCCAGTATTGCAACAATAATGCTGCAACTCCTAGGACTCCCTTCTTTACTTTTATCAACCCAGTAGTTCGTAACAAACTTGGAAGTGACGGTGCTATATGCACAAGTACTAGCTCTTGCCGCAGCTATCACTTGATCAATTGACACAAGTCTGTTAGGGGCTTAAGCCAACTTCTATGAGCTCTTAGAAGAAACTTTTAACTGTGATGGATGAAAGCTAACTCAACAGAGGCTAATCTACTTGCAGAAAGAAGCGAAAAAAGGAAATGAAATGCAAACCCTAGCAAACCCTAGTTTTACCGACTAACCCTACTGGTGCAAGAAAAATGATGAAAGCTACTAAAAAGGATGCCATTGATTATTTGGAAGGTTAAGTGCATGTGTCTAATCTAATTTTGAAGTGAAATATGAAAATAAACATCTTTTTGTATTTTTGAGTAAGTTGGCAGAATTATTATCCATGTGCTTTAACTGTTTTTGACTGTGCAGAGGTGGATTGGCGAAAGGAAATGCTTCCAGGAGGTTGGGAAGGTTATAAAAGGGCCTAAGGGGTCCCTAGCACCCTTTTAGAGAGTTTCACAGTGATCATATATCAAGAAACCGCTTTCGTGAGCTTCTATAGGAAGTCTGCAGGGGTTCTACAAGATGTTCGGTAATTTCTACAAGATGTTATGAAAGGGAATTTTGGAGGGTTTATGGAGGAAGAAAGGTGAAGAAGTGGTTATGAAGGTGAGAAAAGGGTGTGAGGAGGTCTAGGACTTGGTGGAGGGAGTTGAGGAGTGGTGAGGATGGTTGGATTTGTTCAAGGAAGGGTAGAGCAATATTGCACAAAAATATGGAAATTAGGGCAAAGCGAGAGAATGTGGCAAATGTAAGGCAAGAATCCAAGTTAGAGGATGGAGCAGGTGGGATTGATGGAGTACGGGTAGATAGAGGGGTAATACATGTTCTCTGCAAGTTATTTCTCAAATTGAACAAACAAAGACTCGGAAAATCAAGGACCGAGCTACTTTAACCTAATTTGATCTAAATAACAGCAAAGAAAATGAATACAAGTTTATTTGCAACGAAATCATTTGAAATAGCTGTGAAAACTAAGCAATCATGAACCTAAGCATGTAACCACAACTGGTATCAACTTCTCCAAATGAAAATCTAACACCAATAATTGCATGATGAAGTAAAGACAATGTTTTTGGTGGCAACAATGACACCTTGGTCTCAGCTCATGGTCCCAAGGAGGGAGAGGTGAGATAAAGGGTTTCTTGATGGCATTTTTTGAGGATCTTTTCTGTTACCAACCTATTAAATCAACTTAAAACATGATCAACTATTTCTATCAGCAAAAATGAACAAAATGACCAAACAAGATTGTATTCTAAATAACAGATTTTATTCTAAGAATGCAACAAAGACACATAAAAGTACACAAAGGAGGTGTTGGGCACTTGGGTTGGGCCTAACCCCAAGAGCTACAACCTCCTAAGGAATATTAGAGCTGGTGCAAAGCTAGATTCATTGTTATTGATCAAAAGAATAGTTACATCCCAAAAACTGTCCACAAGGAAAAGCTCGAAAATGTGCTGAAATGCAAAGGTAACCTACTGCCTAAAAAAATGACTAAAAAATGACTAAAATCAAACTTCCAACTAGCTAACTGAAATGAGGCCCTAAGCCTTCTTATTTATACAAATTGAAGACCCCAATAGTCCTCCTAAACTTTAGGAACTTGGCTACCAAAACTTGCAGTTAATAACAACTTTACTAGCCCTTACTCGACTGCCCTTGTGATAATCGATGTGGTGGCCTTTGAACTCCGAGATGATGGTAGAGAATTTGAGGTAAGGGCTCATAAATGAACGAGATACCTTGCTACAAATCCTCTCCCTTGTTCTTCCATGAATTTGGCTGCCAAGTGATCATTAAAACCTTTGATTTTGTCTCAAAATTTACCAAAAAACTGCACAATGCACCCATTAGACTTGTTGGCATAATGACTAACCCAATTCACTATATTAGCATAAATATAATAAAAAACATGCAATAAACTAATGAGAATGGTGGATTAAGTCGAATTAGGAGGCTAAATGATCCCTTATAATTACTCATTTCTAGGGCTAATCATCACCCCCTACTGAAGGTGTTGCTCATCCTCTGAGCAACTAATCTATCTTTTCATTTTTAATGGCCTTGGTGGCCTCCCTGTCATGCCAAGCTTCTAAAGTGATGTCCTCTTCTCGGTCATGAAAACATGCTTTTCTCTCTACTTCTTCCCACTGCCTGTGCTCCCTTCTCTTGTAGCAATTTTGTTAGCGACTCAACCTCATTCTGTAGCTTGTCCTCTCTCTGCTGTTCATCAGATTTTTCCTTGTCTGCTGGAGGCCCTTCTTACTGCTGTTGTTCTGCTAAAATGGAGGGCCTATATTCGTTATGACTTCCCTGTAGCTGTAACTACTATTTCAGTAGCTCATTCTCCTCCTGTAGTTTGGTCCTTTAACTGCTTTCCGCATGCCTTACCATGGCCAATTCCTTTATTGATCACTTGAGTTGTTCTTCCAGGTGACCTATGTCTGCCAGACCCTTGGACTTGGCAATCCTCATCTAAGTGTGATTCCTCACCCTTTCTTGCTCTAGTGCAAAGAAGAGTGGTACCAAAAATTTCTGAGGAATTATCTTCCCAGCTTCTAATAGGTTATAGTATGAGCCCAAGCTAGGCTGAGGGCTTGGTTCCAATATTTGCTTTGTCTTTCCTTCTTCCTATGATTGTTTGGCCGCCTTTTCCTTCAATTTCTTGGTCTCTTTTAGTTTAAACCGAGTTTCCTGTAGAGAATTCTCAGCTTCCTGTACAACTATCTTTGAGTCCATCATCTGAATTACCTCTCTCCAAGTGAAGGTTTTTTGGCTTTCTCGTTCATAGGTTATGGTTATCTTTGAAGGAGAATCCTCCTTTTGTTTAGCTGTGGTGTCCTCAATGATAACTGGCTCCTTTGACTGTGGCTGGGGTCTTCCCACTTTGATCCGTGTACTCCTCCTTGCTTTAAAGTACATGTAGGTTTGCCTCTTTTTCTTCCATTCTTGTTTTGGAAGTGTGCTTAAGGTGGCAAGCACGGCTGCTACCTCCCTTGGCAATATTTCAGGTGATTTCTCCTCTCGCTATTCTTCTTCTCTGCTTCCTGTAGAAGCCCCCATGTCAACTATTTCTGTCTGTGTTGCTACCATTTTAGGATGTGTCTTCCCTTGTTGTTTGGACGTGCCTTCTTTGGCTGTGACAGCTCTCATTTGGGGTTTTTCAGCCATTTCTGCCTTGCTTTGCATCCTCTTTTCCTGTGGTGTTTGTGTTGTTGTTTGTACCTCTGTTTTAGGCTCAACAACCTGGCTCATTTCTCCTTTTCCTCTCTATTCTTGCTATGCCTGAATGTCTTGCTTTTCTCTATCGTTGGTTTTCTCACATTTTTCAATGTGTTCTTCTTCCTCACTGCTGGATAGGGTGATATTTTCGGCCGAAACTCTGATATTGTCATCCCGGGACATGTTTTGGAAGATTTCCCATGATATGGGGACATTGCAGGTGTGCAGGGCGTCTTCTACTAATAATTTGATGAGCCCATGATTCGCCAACTGGTTTGGCATCCCTTCATTCATTTTTGTCCCATATTCAACTAGTGACTGAAGAAGGAAATAGGGAATGCTTAGTTTCATTTCTGGAGGTAAATCAATTCCATGTCTAAGTTCACACAGCAACCTGAATTGATAAACATAGACAATGCTGAATTATGAATCCCCCTGGCATGGTGAGAGTGCTCCCCCCTTTTTTTATGCTTTGGTCAGAAAAGGAAATGATGTTTATGGTTTCCCCCTTGACTCAAGGAAGAATTCCTCATCTGTTTAATATCAATGAGCAATAATTCCTTGGTCTCAAGACTACTGTGACTCAGCTCTCAGCTATCTGGTTATGAAACGAAAAGTTTTGCTTCTACAGACAAAGGACAGAGACCAAGTTTTCTTATCAGGACACATTCAGATATGCAAATTTTAAAATGTTCATCCACAGGCTAGCTCTCACAGCTGCATATGCCTTCCTTATAGGAGAATTTTAGAAACAGGAAATGTAGAGAAGAATTTTGATGCAGAAAACTAGGACACTCAGTGCAATACACAGCAAACATTTTATTTCCAATTCATAGGCAGATTTTTCACTGATTTTCCAATCTCATGCCATGTTCAATTCACCACTTTGCAAAAACAAATCATGCACAAAGAAGATTCCTCGATCCTACCTTGTTTTGAGTTTGAAATTCATTGAAAATCCCATGTTTTCTTTCTACACGGCTGTTTTCTCCATTTCCTGTAGAATGAAACTGCACTTCCTGTAGAACTTGATAGGTGGGAGATTTTTTTAGAAAAAGACAGAAATTTAGAAAGATCAAGCAAGAATCTTGCAGAGGACTATTCATTAGCTGATCTAGAAGTGGTGGATGCATGCTTCAGTTGTGAATGTCGTGAAGATGCAGTGAACAAATAGTGGTGAGAGTTTTAGTCGAGCATCGTTTAACTGGAGCGTGATTCATGTGAGAAGATGTGACCAGATGTGCATTGGCCCCATGAAGACTACGTTTCTATTATGAACTGTATGTTCTCTTCTTTTTAATCACTTGACATCAGTTGCATTTGAGTTCAAATAGCCAACACTACCTGTTTTTTTAAATTTCACGTGAGTTGACTATACACATATGATGCATGACTTATGGCTGAGCGCTAGAGAACTGGACAAGGCACTGCCGCGTTAAATTTGCTGGATTCCTGGCTTAATCCCATTATTTCATTCGTTTATGCACTTTCGAATCATATAGATGCAAATAGAGGAACTGGTTTAGACACATACCTGTAAGTCAACGTGCTGCTTGGTCCTTTTGCTGCTGCGTGGTCATATTCCATTGCTGCATGCCTAGATCCTTTATGCTATAAGCTTTTTGTTGTATGATGTGTAGTTATTTTTCTTGTGCAGGTATCCTCTGGCCGAATCTAAGCTGTAGAAGTCAGTTTCATCCTTCAGATTTGCACCTTCACGCTGCTGATGCTGGATTTTTGTAGGACAACAACTTGTTTTTCTATAGCTCCCAAATGATAGATTAGATTGACCTGAAACTTTCTGAGCATGCTTCTATCATTGTTATGCACCTCCCATAGCAAAATTATTGTCAATGGATGAACGGATATCGAGAAAACTGAAAATGGCTGGAGATTACACAGGTCAATTTCTTGGAAACCGTGATTTAGAATCAGTTGAATATGCTTGGGTAGGTGAATATCACCCATATGCATCTCCCCATGAAACAGATTTTGAAATGGATGCACGGATATGGAGAAAATGTAAAAATGGCTGAAGGTGATCGAGACTGATTTCTTAGAAACCATGCACCGGAATTGGCTGAAATTGCTCGGGCATGTTGTCATCATCCCTATACAACTCCTCATGTAACAGTTTTGTAAGTGGATGCATGGTTTTCAAATTAGGGAAAAAACAAATTTCAGCACTATGTATTTTTGTTTCCAAGCATTCTGTAGTTTTTTGCATGGTAAGAAAAATGAGTTTGGGATATAATGCAAACTTGGAATTGATGGGAGAGAGGTTTGAGGATTGTAGGAGGACTTATGAACCCTTTAGGAAGCTATCATGTTTTCCAAACTGCCTTTTTGAAATCCATTTCTAGCTTCCTTTAATTTCTACAGGAACTTCTTGTAGAACACAACTTTTAGGAAAGAAGCACAATGAGATGGAAAAAACAATGGAGAAGGGTGAGGGATGGAAACATGGATGTGTGTAGGCCTCATGGACATATTCCCAGCCTTTGGGTCCCCTTCGAAGATCGATTTTGGCTTGCTTGTAGGCTTCTTGTAGAAGACACATAACTTCTTGTAGAAGGCACAGAACTTCCTCTATCTTTGTTTTGAGCGATCCTTCTGACCTGTAATGTCCTTGTTACAACCTGCAATTATTTAATGGAAATTAGGTCTATTTTTATTTTTCTCTTTTCTTCTTTCTTTTTCTCTCTCTCTCTTTTTTTAAAACAAATAGGGTGCCTCATGGAGGTTTTCACCCTAGTTGCCTGCCCTAGGTGCCTCCAAGGGAGGTTTTCACCCAAGGATCTTATTCTCTTTTTTCCCAATCCATTGACTGCCTCATGGAGGTTTTCAATCAATAAGCCAATTTGAGGCATCTACAAGGAGGTTTTCACCTTAGA
The DNA here is from genome assembly GCA_000404065.3 of Pinus taeda. Taxonomy (NCBI): domain Eukaryota; kingdom Viridiplantae; phylum Streptophyta; class Pinopsida; order Pinales; family Pinaceae; genus Pinus; species Pinus taeda. The sequence continues at coordinate 104,049 of APFE030706869.1, read as the reverse complement.
TTTTTATTTTCTTCTTATTTTTCATTTTCTTTTTTTCTTTTTTTCTACCCTACCCTACTTGAAAAACAAACTCATTTTCAAGTATAAGAATACTTCCAATGGAGCCATGTGCACATCTAGATTAGAGACAAAATGATGTGGAGGCTCGACATGCATGCTTTGACAGGTATCCGGATTTCAGAGACCAAATGGTTTGAATTTGAAGGGATTAAACATAGCTGAGGAAGAGAGTACTGTTGCAACTTGGTGACTATCTGGAACTATATCTCAATATAGGTCTGATATCCTTGGTCCTTTTGCTGATCTGGATCATTCTCCATATCTTCTTCTATCATGACCTTCATATCTTCCTCTTTTTGCTGATTTTTCTCTTGAATACATAAAGGATTTGATGGTAACTATGAGAGAGCTCTCTCGGTATTTGATTCTGTAGTCTTCTCTTCATCAAGTGTAGCCTATGGTTCTTTGCTATTCTCTTTTGCATCTTCTGCTACTGGATGTGGTCCTTTAATGATGTCAATATAATCTCTTTCTTGTAGTACTCTTCCTGAGCTATGGTGAATATCATTGAGCTCAAAAGGAGTTGTTTGGACATGTTGTGCCTCAACATTGCAATCAAGTTGAGCTACTCCAATGTGCGGGTTTGGAAATGGTGGTATAGGTATTTGAGTGGGGGTGTATATTTGAGATCGATGTGGATGGGGTTGCGGTTGGGAAGGTGGTGGAGGAAAAGGAATAGGAGGAGAGTTGTACTGGGGACTCCACTCCTGATGAGGTGCATTCCACTGAGGTTGTAGCTGAGCGTAGGGGTGAAATGAATGAGCAGCTGGTTGAGCATGATATTGAGGAGGATATGACCAAGGAGGGGGTGTGGACTAGGAAGGATGAGTAGGGGGACCCCAAGAAGGCATGGAAGTGGCTTGATAGGGGTTATAATAGGTTTGGGATGTCCCTTACATTCCCTGCTGATAAGTTATGGGTCCATGTGGCCTCCTTTGATTCATATAATAGAGTGGTTTAGTAACTCCTTTGACCCTCTGATATGTAGCTTTAAGCCTAGGCAAGGAAGGGCACTGATTTGTAGGATGGTCTTTTTCATAGACAAAACACACTTCTATGGAGTGCAATGGACATTCATTTCTAGGATGCTTTCTAGTGCACCTGGGACAAAAGATGGCCAAAGCCCTCTTGGCTTCCTCTTGCTTCCTTTGGATCTATAAGGTATCCAGTTGCATGGTAATAAACTACCTCATATCGCTCTTGAAATCTTCCATCTGAGTTGTAAATTCGTTTTTGGGTAAGGTACTGCTCCCAACATTTTTGCTTATAGCCATTTGCTCCAGACGAATGTTTTCTTCTTCTTCTCCCCTAGAGGTTCTTCAAATGTCTTGATGTCCACCTAAGGGTTCTTCTTACTCATAACCATCGAAGAAGGGAGAAGGTTGGTTGTGTGAAGCAGTGGCGGGTATTGTGGAAACATTTTTCTGACTTATCTTTACTCCTACAAGGCATGAAAGGAAATTTTTTCGTTGACTTTTTTTTTTCTTTTTTCTTTTTTTCTGCTTGTACCTGCAAAACTAAAATAGATTGAATTGCAACTAACTAAAATCTATCTTGCTAAAATGAAAATGCAGAATTGAAATGAAAGCGGGAAATGACTAATCTATTTTGCTGAAATGAAATTGCAGGAATGAAATGCTAGGCTATGTTTGCAGAATTGAAATTGCAACATTGAAATGCTAATTTACGCTTGCAGAATTGAAATGCTAATCTACGCTTGCAAAATTTAAATGCTAGTATAGGAAAGCAGGAAATGTCTAGTCTACTTTTGTGGAAATGAAATTACAGAATGGAAATGAAATAAACTACTTAGCAGAAGGTTGTAGTAGAAAATAGAAGAAAAGCAGCAATCACCAATACTCTGACGCCTCCCCGGCAATGGCGCCAAAAATATGGTGGGCCTCAGTATTGCAACAATAATGCTACAACTCCTGGGACTCCCTTCTTTACTTTTATCAACCTGGTAGTTCGTAACAAACTTGGAAGCGACAGTGCTATATGCACAAGTACTTGCTCTTGTTGCGGCTGTCACTTGATCAGCTGGCACAAGTCCACTAGGGCCTTAAGCCAACTTCTATGAGCTCTTAGAAGAAGCTTTTAACTGTAATGGATGAAAGGTAACTCAACAGAGGCTAATCTACTTGTAGAAAGAAGCAAAAAGCGGAAAGGAAATGCAAACCCTAGCAATCCCTAGTTTTACCGACTAACCCTACTGGTGCAAGAAAAGTGATGAAAACTACTAAAAAAGATGCCATTGATTCTTTGTAAGGTTAAGTGCATGTGTCTAAGCTACTTTTGAAGTGAAATCTGAAAAGAAACATCTTTTTGTATTTTTGAGTAAGTTGGAAAAATTATTATGCATGTGCTTTAACTATTTTTGACTGTACAAAGGTGGATTGGAGAAAGGAAATGCTTGTAGGAGGTTGGGAAGGTTAGAAAAGGGCTGAAGGGGTCCCTAGCACCCTTCCAAAGAGTTTCACAGTGATTGGATATTAAAAAACCGCTTTCGTGAGCTTCTACAGAAAGTCTGCAGGGGTTCTACAGGATGTTCTGAAAGGGAATTTTGGAGGGTTTATGGAGGAAGAAAGGTCAATAAGTGGTTATGAAGGTGAGGAAAGGGTGTGAGGAGGTCCAGGACTTGTTGGAGGGAGCTGAGGAGCGGTGAGGATGGTTGGATTTGTTCAAGGAAGGGTAGAGCAATATTGCACAAAAATATGGAAATTAGGGCAAAGCGAGAGAATGTGGCAAATGTAAGGCAAGAATCCAAGTTAGAAGATGGAGCAGGTGTGATTGATGGAGTACGGGTAGATGGAGGGGTAATACAGGTTCTCTGCAAGTTATTTCTCAAATTGAACAAACAAAGACTCGGAAAATCAAGGACTGAGCTACTTTAACCTAATTTGATCTAAATAACAGCAAAGAAAATGAACATAAGTTTATTTGCAACGAATTCATGTGAAATAGCTATGCAAACTAAGCAATCATGAACCTGAGCATGTAACCACAACTGGTATCAACTTCTCCAAATGAAAATCTAACACCAAAAATTGCATGATGAAGCAAAGACAGTGTTTTTGGTGGCAACAAGGACACCTTGGTCTTAGCTCATGGTCCTAAGGAGGGAGAGGTGAGATCAAGGGTTGCTTGATGGCCTTTTTTGAAGATATTTTCTGTTACCAACATATTAAATCGACTTAAAACATGAGCAACTATTTCTATCAGCAAAAATGAACTAAATGAACTAAATGACCAAATAAGATTGTATTCTAAATAACATATTTTATTCTAAGAATGCAACAAAGACACATAAAAGTACACAAAGGAGGTGCTGTGTACTTGGGTTGGGCCCAACCCTAAGAGCTACAACCTCCTAACGAAGATTAGAGCTGGTGCAAAGCTAGATTCATTGTTATTGATCAAAAGAATAGTTACATCCCAAAAACTATCCACAAGGAAAAGCTCGAAAATGTGTTGAAATGCAGAGCTAACCTACTGCCTAAAAAAATGACTAAAAAGTGACTAAAATCAAACTGCCAACTAGCTAACTAAAATGAGTCCCTAAGCCTTCTTATTTATACAAATTGAAGACCCCAACAGTCCTCCTAAACTTTAGGAACTTGGTTGCCAAAACTTGCAGTTAACAACAACTTTACTAGCCCTTACTCGGCTTCCCTTGTGATAATCGATGTGGTGGCCTTTGAACTCCAAGCTGCTGGTGGAGAATTCAAGGTAAGGGCTCATAAATGAAGGAGACACCTTCCTACAAATCCTCTCCCTTGTTCTACCATGAATTTGGTTGCCAAGTGATCATTAAAACCTTTGATTTTGTCTCAAAATTGACCAAAAAACTGCACAAAGCACCCGTTAGACTTGTTGGCATAATGACTAACCCAATTCACTCTATTAGCATAAATATAATAAAAAACATGCAATAAACTAATGAGAATGGTGGATTAAGTCGAATTAGGAGGCTGAATGATACCATATAATTACTCATTTCGTGGGCTAATCATCACCCCCTACTGAAAGTGTTGCTTATCCTCTGAGCAACTAATCTATCTTTTCATCTTTGATGGCCCTGGTGGCCTCCCTGTCATGCCAAGCTTCTAAAGTGATTTCCTCTTCTCGATCATGAAACCATGATTTTCTCTCTACTTCTTCCCACTCGTTGTGCTCCCTTCTCTTGTAGCAATTTTGTTAGCACCTCAACCTCAGCCTGCAGCTTGTCCTCTCTCTGTTGTTCATCAGATGTTTCCTTGTCTGCTGGAGGCCCTTCTTATTGCTACTGTTCTGCCAAAATGGAGGTCCTATCTTTGTTATGACTTCCCTGTAGCTATAACTGTTGTTTCAGCAGCTCATTCTCCTCTTGTAGTTTGGTCCTTTGATTGCTTTCCGCATGCCTTACCATGGCCAATTACTTTATTGATTTCTTGAGTTGTTCTTCCACGTGACCTATGTCTGCCACACCCTTGGACTTGACAATCCTCATCTAGGTGTGAGTCCTCACCCTTTCTTGAACTAGTGCAAAGAAGAGTGGTACCGAAAATTTCTGAGGAATTATCTTCCCAGCTTCTAACAGGTTATAGTATGAGCCCAAGCTAGGCTGAGGGCTTGGTTCCAATATTTGCTCTGTCTTTCCTTCTTCCTGTGATTGTTTGGCTGCCTTTTCCTCCAATTTCTTGGTCTATTTTAGTTTAGCCCAAGTTTCCTGTAGAGAATTCTCAGCTTCCTGTAGAACTGTCTCAGCTTCCTGTACAACTATCTTTGAGTCCATCATCTGAATTATCTCTCTCCAAGTGAAGGTTTTTGGGCTTCCTTGTTCACAGGCTATGGTTATCTTTGAAGGAGACTCCTCCTTTTGTTTAGTTGTGGTGTCCTCAATGATAATTGGCTCCTTTGACTGTGGCTGGGGTCTGCCCACTTTGATCCGTGTGCTCCTCCTTGCTTTAAAGTACATGGAGGTTTGCCTCTTTTTCTTCCATTTTTGTTTTGGAAGTGTGCTTAAGGTGTCAAGCACGGCTACTGCCTCCCTTGCCAATATTTCAAGTGATTTCTCCTCTCGTTGTTCTTCTTCTCTGCTTCCTGTAGAAGCCCCTGTGTCAACTATTTTTGTCTGTGTTGCTGCCATTTTAGGATGTGTCTTCCCATATTGTTTGGACGTGCCTTCTTTGGCCGTGACAACTCTCATTTGGGGTTTTTCAGCCTTTTCTGCCTTGCTCTGCATCCTCTTTTCCCGTGGTGTTTGTGTTGTTGTCTACACCTCTCTTTTAGGCTCAACATCCTGGCCCATTTCTCCTTTTCCTCTGTATTATTGCTGTGCTTGAATGTCTTGCGTTTCTTCATCATTGGTTTTCTCACCTTTTTCAATGTGTTCTTCTTCCTCACTTCTGGATAGGGTGATATTTTCGGCAAAAACTCTGATATTGTCATCCTGAGACATGTTTTGGAAGATTTACCATGATATGGGATAGTGTAGGTGGGTTGGGCGTCTTCTACTAATAATTTGATGAGCCTATGATGGGCCAACTGGTTTCGAATCCCTTCATTCATTTTTGTCCCATATTCAACCAGTGACTGAAGAAGAAAATAGGGAATGCTTAGTTTCATTTCTGGAGGTAAATCAATTCCATGTCTAAGTTCACACAGCAACCTGAAATGATAACCATATATAATGTTGAATTATGAATCCTCCTGGCATGGTGAGAGTGCTCCCCCTTTTTTTTATGCTTTTGTCAAAAAAGGAAATGTTGTTTATGGTTTCCCCCTTGAGTCAAGGAAGAATTACTCATCTGTTTAATATCAATGAGCAATAATTCCCTGGTCTCAAGACTACTGTGACTCACCTCTCAGCTATCTGGTTATGAAAGGAAAAGTTTTGCTTCTACAGACAGAGGACAGAGACCAAGTTTTCTTCTTAGGACACATTCAGATATGCAAATTTTAAAATGTTCAGCCACAAGCTAGCTCTCACAGCTGCATATGCCTTCCTTATAGGAGAATTTTAGAAACAGGAAACGTAGAGAAGAATTTTGATGCAGAAAACTAGGACACTCAATGCAATACACAGGAAAACATTTTATTTCCAATTCATAGGCAGATTTTTCACTGATTTTCCAATCTCATGCCATGTTCAATTCACCACTTTGCACAAACAAATCATGCACAAAGAAGCTTCCTCGATCCTACCTTGTTTTGAGCTTGAAATTCGTTGAAAATCCCATGTTTTCTTTCTACACGGTTGTTTTCTCCATTTCCTGTAGAATGAAACTGCACTTCCTGTAGAACTCGATAGGTGGGAGATTTTTTTAGAAAAGGACAGAAATTTAGAAAAATGAAGCAAGAATCTTGCAGAGGACTATTGGTTAGCTCATCTAAAAGTGGTGGACGCATGCTTCAGTTGTGAATGTCGTGAAGATGCAGTGAACAAAGAGTGGTGAGAGTTTCAGCCGAGCATCGTTTAACTGCAGCATGATTCGTGTGAGAAGATGAGGTGACCGGATGTGCATTGGCCCCATGAAGACTACGGTCCTATTATGAACTGTATGTTCTCTTCTTGTTAATCACTTGACATTAGTTGCATTGGAGTTGAAACATCCAACACTACCTGTTTTTTTAAATTTCACATGAATTGACTATACACATATGCTGCATGACTTCCGGCCAAGCGCTAGAGAACTGGACAAGGCACTGTCAGGTTAACTTTGCTAGATTCTTGGCTTAATGCCACCATTTCATTCGTTTATGCACTTTCAAATCATATAGATGCAAATAGAGGAACTGGTTGAGACACATACCTGTCAGTCGACGTGCTGCTTGGTCCTTTTGCTGCTGCGTGATCATATTCCATTGCTGCATGCCTGGATCCTTTATGCTATAAGCTTTTTGTTGACTGATGTGTAGCTATTTTTCTTGTGCAGGTATCCTCTGGCCGAATCTAAGCTACAAAAATCAGTTTCATCCTTCAGATTTGCACCTTCATGCTGCTGATGCTGGATTTTTGTAGGACAACAACTTGTTTTCTCTATAGCTCCCAAACGATAGATCAGATTGACCTGAAACTTTCTGAGCATGCTTCTATCATTGTTATGCACGTCCCATAGCAAAATTGTTGTCAATGGATAAACGGATATCGAGAAAAACTGAAAATGGCTGGAGATTACACAAGTCAATTTCTTGGAAACCGTGATTCAGAATCAGTTGAATCTGCTTGGGTAGGTGACTGTCACCCATATGCATCTCCCCATGAAGCAGATTTTGAAATGGATGCACGGATATGGAGAAAATGTAAAAATGGATGAAGGTGATGGAGACTGATTTTTTGGAAACCGTGCACCGTAATTGGCTGAAATTGCTCGGGCATGTTGACATCATCCTTATACAACTCCTCATGTAATAGTTTTGTAAATGGATGCACGGTTTTCAATTTAGGGAAAAAACAAATTTCAGCACTATGTATTTTTGCTTCCAAGCATTCTGTAGTTTTTTGCATGGTAAGAAAAATGAGCTTGAGATACAATGCAAACTTGGAATTGATGGGAGAGAGGTTCGAGGATTGTAGGAGGACTTATGAAGCCTTTAGGAAGCTACCATGTTCTCCAAATTGCCTTTTTGAAATCTATTTCTAGCTTCCTTTAATTTCTACAGAAACTTCTTGTAGAACACAATTTTTAGGAAAGAAGCACAATGAGATGGAAAAAATAATGGAGAAGGGTGAAGGATGGAAACATGCATGTGTGCAGGCCTCATGGACATATTCCCAGCCTTCGGGTCCCCTTTGGAGATCGATTTTGGCTTGCTTGTAGGCTTCTTGTAGAAGACACAAAACTTCCTGTAGAAGGCACAAAACTTCCTCTGTTTTTGTTTTGAGTGATCCTCCTGACCCATAATGTCCTTGTTGCAACTGCAATTATTCAATGGAAATTAGGTCTATTTTTCTTTTTCTCTTTTCTTCTTTCTTTTTCTCTCTTTTTTTTTTTGAAAACAACTAGGGTGCCTCATGGAGGTTTTCACCCTAATTGCCTGCCCTAGGCGTCTCCAAGGGAGGTTTTCACCCAGGGATATTATTCTCTTTTTTTCCAACCCATTGACCACCTCATGGAGGTTTTCAATCAATGAGCCAATCTGAGGCGCCTCCGAGGAATTTTTCAAATTAGATTTTTGTTTTCCTCTTATTTTTCATTTTTTCTTTTTCTTTTTTTCTACGCTACCCTACTTGAAAAACAAACTAATTTTCAAGTATAAGAATACTTCCAATGGAGCCATGTGCACATCTAGATTAGAGACAAAAAGATGTGGAGGCTCGAAATGCATGCTTTGACAGGTATCCAGATTTCAGAGACCAAATGATTTGACTTTGAAGGGATCAAACATAGTTGAAGAAGAGAGTACTGCTGCAACTTGGTGACTGTGTGGAACTATATCTCAATATAGCTCTGAAATCCTTGGTCCTTTTGTTGATCTGGATCATTCTCCATATCTTCTTCTATCATGACCTTCATATCTTCCTCTTTTTGCTGATTTTTCTCTTGAATACATGAAGGATTTGATGGTAACCATGAGGGTGCTCTCTCGATATCTGATTCTGTGGTCTTCTCTTCATCAAGTGAAGCCCATGGTTCTTTGCTCTTCTCTTTTGCATCTTCTACTGTTGGATGTGTTCCTTCAATGATATCAATATAATCTCTTTCTTGTAGTACTCTTCTTGAGCTACGGTGAATATCATTAAGCTCAAAAGGAGTTGTTTGGACATGTTGTGCCTCAGCATTGCAATCAGGTTGAGCTACTCCAATGTGTAGGTTTGAAAATGGTGGTATAGGTATTTGAGTGGGGGTGTATATTTGAGATGGATGTGGAAGGGGTTGCGGTTGGGCAGGTGGTGGAGGCAAAGGAGTGGGAGGAGAGTTGTACTAGGGCCTCCACTCCTGATGAGGTGCATTCCACTGAGGCTATAACTGAGTGTAGGGGTGAAATGAATGAGCAGCTGGTTGAGCATGATATTGAGGAGGATATGACCAAGGAGGGGGTGTGGACTAGGAAAGATGAGTAGGGGGACCCCAAGAAGGCATGTAAGTGGCTTGATAGGGGTTATAATAGGTTTGGGATGTCCCTTGCATTCCCTGCTGATAAGTTATGGGTCCATGTGGCCTCCTTTGATTCATATAATAGAGTGGTTCAGTGACTCCTTTGGCCCTCTGATATGCAGCTTTAAGCCCGGGCAAGGAAGGGCACTGATTTGTAGGATGGTCTTTTTCATAGACAAAACACACTTCTATGGAGTGCAATGGACATTCATTCCTAGGATGCTTTCTAGTGCACCTGGGACAAAAGATGGCCAAAGCCCTCTTGGCTTCCTCTTGCTTCCTTTGGATCTGTAAGGTATCCAGTTGCATGGAAAGAGATTACCTCATATCGCTCTTGGAATCTTCCATCTGATTTTCCAATTTGTTTTTGGATAAGGTACTGCTCCCATCATTTCTGCTTATAGCCATTTGCTCCAGAGGAATGTTTCCTTCTTCTTCTCCCCTAGAGGTTCTTCAAATGTGTTGATGTCCACCTAAGGGTTATTCTTACTCACAGCCATCGAAGAAGGGAGAAGGTTGGCTATGTGAAGCAGTGGGGGGTATTGTGCAAACATTTTTTTGACTTATCTTTACTCCTACAAGGCATGAAAGGAAATTTTTTCGATGTTTTTTTTTTTTGTTTTCTGCTTGTACCTGCAAAACTAAAATAGATTGAATTGCAACTAACTAAAATCTATCTTGCTGAAATGAAAATGCAGAATTGAAATGAAAGCGGGAAATGACTAATCTATTTTGTTGAACTGAAATTGTAGGAATGAAATGCTCTGCTACGTTTGCAAAATTGAAATTGCAGAATTGAAATGCTAATTTACGCTTGCAGAATTGAAATGCTAATCTACGCTTGCAAAATTTAAATGCTAGTATAGGAAAGCAGGAAATGTCTAGTCTACTTTTGTGGAAATGAAATTGCAGAATGGAAATGAAATAAACTACTTAGGAGAAGGTTGTAGTAGAAAATAAAAGAAAAGCAGCAATCACCAATACTCTGACGCTTCCCTGGCAATGGCGCCAAAAAGATGGTGGGCCCCAGTATTGCAGCAATAATGCTGCAACTCCTAGGACTCCCTTCTTTATTTTTATCAACCCGGTAGTTCGTAAAAAACTTGGAAGCGACGGTGCTATATGCACAAGTACTAGCTCTTGCTGAGGCTGTCACTTGATCAGCTGGCACAAGTCCACTAGGGGCTTAAGCCAACTTATATGAGCTCTTAGAAGAAGCTTTTAACTGTGATAGATGAAAGCTAACTCAACAGAGGCTAATCTACTTGTAGAAAGAAGCAAAAAGCGGAAAGGAAATGCAAACCCTAGCAAACCCTAGTTTTACCGACTAACCCTATTGGTGCAAGAAAAATGATGAAAGCTACTAAAAAAGATGCTATTGATTCTTTGGAAGGTTAAGTGCATGTGTCTAAGCTACTTTTGAAGTGAAATCTGAAAAGAAACATCTTTTTGTATTTTTGAGTAAGTTGGTAGAGTTATTATGCATGTGCTTTAAATGTGTTTTACTGTGCAAAGGTGGATTGGAGAAAGGAAATGCTTGCAGGAGGTTGGGAAGGTTATAAAAGGGCCTAAGTGGTCCCTAGCACCCTTTCAGAGAGTTTCACAGCAATCGGATCTCAAGAAACCACTTTTGTGAGCTTCTACAGGAAGTCTGTTGGGGTTCTACAGGATGTTCTGAAAGGGAATTTTGGAGGGTTTATGGAGGAAGAAAGGTGAAGAAGTGGTTATGGAGGTGAGATAAGGGTGTGAGGAGGTCTAGCACTTGGTGGAGGGAGCTGAGGAGTGGTGAGGATGGTTGGATTTGTTCAAGGAGGGGTAGAGCAATGTTGCACAAAAATATGGAAATTAGGGCAAAGCGAGAGAATGTGGCAAATGTAAAGAAAGAATCCAAGTTAAAAGATGGAGCAGGTGGGATTGATAGATTACAGGTAGATAGAGAGGTAATACAGGTGCTCTGCAAGTTATTTCTCAAAGTGAACAAACAAAGAATCGGAAAATCAAGGACCTAGCTACTTTAACCTAATCTGATCTAAATAACAACGAAGAAAATGAACATAAGTTTATTTGCAATGAAATCATGTGAAATAGCTATGCAAACTAAGCAAGCATGAACCTAAGTATGTAACCACAACTGGTATCAACTCTTGCAAATGAAAATATAACACCAATAATTGCATGATGAAGCAAAGACAATGTTTTTGGTGGCAGTAAGAACACCTTGGTCTCAGCTCATGGTTCCAAGGAGGGAGAGGTGAGATCAAGGGTTGCTTGATGGCCTTTTTCGAAGATCTTTTCTATTACCAACCTATTAAATCAACTTAAAACATGAAAAACTCTTTCTATCAGCAAAAATGAACTAAATGACCAAACAATATTGTATTCTAAATAACAGATTTTATTCTAAGAATGCAGCAAAGACACATAAAAGTACACAAAGGAGGTGCTGGGCACTTAGGTCGGGCCCAACCCCAAGAGATACAACCTCCTAAGGAAGAGTAGAGCTGGTGCAAAGATGGATTCATTGTTATTGATCAAAATAATAGTTACATCCCAAAAAATGTCCACAAGGAAAAGCTCGAAAATGTGCTGAAATGCAGAGCTAACCTATTGTCTTGAAAAATGACTAAAAAATGACTAAAATCGAACTGCCAAATAGCTAACTGAAATGATGCTCGAAGCCTTCTTATTTATACAAATTGAGGGCCCCAACAGTCCTCCTAAACTTGAGGAACTCGGCTGCCAAAACTTGCTGTTAACAACAACTTTACTAGCCCTTGCTCGACTACCCTTGTGATAATCGATGTGGTGGCCTTTGAACTCCGAGCTGATGGTGGAGAATTCAAGGTAAGGGCTTATAAATGAAGGAGACACCTTCCTACAAATCCTCTCCCTTGTTCTTCCACGAATTTGGCTGCCAAGTGCTCATTAAAACCTTTGATTTTGTCTCAAAATTGACCAAAAAACTGCACAAAGTACCCATTAGACTTGTTGGCATAATGACTAACCCAATTCATTCTATTAGCATAAATATAATAAAAAACATGCAATAAACTAATGAAAATGCTGGATTAAGTGGAATTAGGAGGCTGAATGAGCCCATATAATTACTCATTTCTGGGGCTCATCACTCACCCACCTTTAGTTTCTAGTATTTTTATGGCTGCAATAAATATATATTTATTTCCATGTTAATGATATTTATGGCATAGATGGTTTAATGACATGCATAATTATTGAGTTTCTATTTTCAACAATTTTATATGTACATGCATTTAGCCTTTATCAAATTTATTATGGATGTAGTTATTATACTATTTCGCTCTAGTTGTCTATATGTCTTAATTTTTTTATAAACATTGGTTGTGGAATATAGGCTTCCTAAAGAATCCTTAGACATGTCATGTTGGAATTTCTACTCTAAAGTTTCTTTTGGGAGGTTCGAGAAGCTAAAAATCGGACCATAGTGAGAGGAAATCCTATTGATAATTTAATCAAACTTTTAGAATTTAGGTGGTGATATTTCTAGATGCTCCTAAAATCATGCATCAAACAAGTCATGTTGGAATTCCTGCTACAACTTTTCTTCTAGAAGGTTCTAGAAGCTAGAACTTGGATCATAGTGAGGGGAAATCTTAGTGATCATCTGATTCATATTTTAGATCTTGTCTCATGATATTTTAGGTGATATTAGTAGAGGAATTCAAGCTTCCTAGATGCTCCCATAATCACGCATTAAACAAGTCATGTTGGAATCTATACTATAACTTTTCATTTGGGAGGTTCTAGAAGGCAAAAGTTGGACCATGTTGAGGGGAACTCCCATTGATCCTATAATTTAGGAGATGTGTGTGTGTGTGTGTGTGTGTGTGTGTGACTATACTAATCCACAACTGGGTCGATTTCATAATCACATGACACTTGGTCGATTCCATCCACTATCACTATAACACCTAGGTGCCTACATATCCCCCTTTGAGATATTTGATGAAAATTAAATTTTGTCGGATATCTGACGTTTGACCAGGTTAATTATCTCTATGAGAATACCGGTGAGAAAAAGAGTGAAAATAGATTTGATCCCTTTCGATGCTTCATATATCTATAGTTAAAATAAATCTAGATGAGCGCTACTTGAAATCCAAAGAATAATAAAATTTTCCATTGAAAAAACAGCTTATAGGGAATGGAATTTATCCATTACCTGCCAAACCTGGTAAGGCCATTTTCAATATTTTTTCACACATACATGGTTGACCTTAATGTTTACATGTGTACGTTGAAATATTGAGTGACATTAGTAGTTGGTAGAGGGTACCATTTTTTTTATCAAAATTCCAAGTTTATTAAATATCCAATGAGAGTTGGAGAATTACCCCTTATTGTGCCCTTAATTTCCTTCTTCCTTTCTCCCATCACACCATTCACTTATATCATTATGTCAAGGTTCTTCAACATCATTCATTAGATTCTTTTCAATTACCTATAGCTATTAGGCTTATTCTTTTTTGACTTTGTAATAAATTTGAATATTGTTTTCTTTGGTATAAGTCATCCCTTGAAATCATGTTGTTTTGGCATTTATGCTTGTTTATATGGGATTATTATAGGTGGGCGAGCTCAATTTGGAGATATAGGATGACTGTAAATATGTTATGAGTGGTGGGATGGATATTTCCCCCCATCTAGACTAATGAGGAATACATCTCCATCATCATTGCTGGCATTATTGGTCTTTGATGCACTTAGGGAAGATACTATTATTTCCTTTGATAATCGGCCTTTGGGTTTACAATTGTTGAATCCATCATGGAAATATCACTTTCTCTTCGATAGGTAGTAAATCACACACACTTTAAAATAACAATTTTGTATAAATACGTGTGCCGAATTAGATTGATTTTAGGTGGTTTCCCAAGAGAGGTCACCTTGATATAGGGTAAGTAAAATAAATAACTCCATGTAGGTAAATTGATTTAGGTTAAAGTTAGATAAATACCAGTGTGCTAAGGTATTTTTGTTTGGTTGGGTTTGTAATAAACAAATGGGCATTGTTGTCAATTTTGGATATATATTATATATATATAATAATATATATATATATATATATATATATATATATATATTAATATAATATAAAATATATATATACATATCCATGGAAACCAACCATTGATATAGGTAAGGCTACTTATTGTTACCTTGATATACTCTTACGGAGTAAGTAACAATCAAATCTCTCAACCCTTGTATGGATTTAATACCCCAAAGCTGACAATGTAACATTTTTATACATTTTGTTGATGTGTGCAGTATTAGTAGGGATTTTTTGGCTGGAAGGAAGTATTGGAGGTTTTGGATTTAGATGTCCTAACCAGTTTGGCATGGAAAACCCATAAAATTTTATTGAAATCTCAAAAACGCTCTCAACAGTAATTTAGGAAAGCAAAGGTTAGGTGGCATAATTTATGAAAAACATATCCCGTTTCTGTATAATTTAGAGACATGGACACCAAACCTAATGAGGCTACAATATATCTCCATTTCAATCGTGTTGATGAGCGAACCCACAATGTTGTAATATTGTCCACAACATTTCAAAAAAATGAATGAGGGTGTTGTAATGTATGTCTAACTCAAATTATGACAAGAAATTTGTTTCTTTGTTTGAATTTTTATTCAGAGTTTTCGTTGGAAAATCTCTCAATGAAGAATTTGATCACAAAATCTTACATTTGGCCAAACTCTCGGCCAAGGGTTTAAAAATACCTAGGCAAAGAGTTTACCCCTACAAAAATCTTGGTCGATAGATTTTGAAACTCATAGCCAATAGTTTATCCCTATTGACTGATCCTTTCCTCAACCGACATAGCCTATTAATTGCAAACATTTTTTTTTGTCGAGAATTGTATATATTCTCAGCCAAAAAATTTGTTTGAAGACAAAAAAATGCGAAGTGAAGAGTGCAAACAAGAAATATTTTTTGTTTAAGGTACAGACAATATTTTTAGAAATTATTTGAATTATATATATATATATTATATATATATATATATATATATATATATATATATATATATATATAATATATATATATTATACATATCTAATACTATGGAAAAAAAAGTTATATTTCATTTTTGGGAGAAGGGACCATATTTTATTATTTTTCCATGGAAAATGAATATTGTTATTTTTTTCTATGGAAGATAAATATTCAATTATTTGCTATGGAAATGGATATCTCAATGTTTTTTTCTAAAGAAGAAGATATATTGAAATTTGTTTTGGATTAAATTATAAATCACCATTTTTTTATGAGGGATATGACAAAAAATGGATTTTGCAATTTATGGAATTCGATTGTGCCATATATTAGAAATTGGCTCTAAGATATTTGGATTTGTCTTTAATCATTTGTAGTATTAAAATATTGAACTCATTTGTGTTAGTTTCGATTTCTAATTAGATTTTAGATTTCTAGGTTTTTGAACATGGGAAAGCAATGAAAATATTGTAAACAAAATTACGCTTGCACAAGAACTAACTTAAAGGAAATAATGAGAAACTACAAGCAAAGAGGAGAGCACTAAGGGAAAATAGAGAGCATGAAAGAAATATGGAGGTCCAAAATAGAGGGCATGAAGGAGATGTGGAGGTACAAAATAGAGATTTTGAATGAGATATGGATGTACATGGAAATGATGAGGAAATGAGAGATTTCAAGGAACTTTTCAATGAGAATATCAATCACACCATTGAAGAAGATAATATTGATACTGATAGTACAGGTGAGTCAATAATGTTTTAATTTTTTAATTTCATAGTCTTTAGATTAAATTATTTCAAAGTCACCATTTTAAGATTTAAAAAATATTCAATGTACATGTCAATTGGAAATTACAAATTTATGTTTTTTATTGCGAGGATAACATCTAACCCACAACAAGATCCTACCACATCTAGAAAAAGACAAAACTTAATTGGAAGTACAAGAACATTGTATTTGATGACAATTTTCTAGAGAATAGGCTAAAAATGAAGAAATGGGGCCACTAGTACATGAAAAAACAATTTGAGATGAAGTAAATGTGGCATTCAAATTGTTTTTTTTTAAAGTTAAATATATCATATCACAAGCTAAAATGTTAAATATATTTTTAAAGAACAAAGCTCTAAGAAATAAAATTCAATTACTGGGCATTTGGAATTCCAAAGAGGTGAAGGTAAGTTGCTATAAAAAAATATGACATCGTCCCTTGGAACACTTGCAAACAATTGATCTTGAGATGGAAAAAGTGATTGTAGATAATTTTTAATAGGTGTTGTCGAAAAAGGAAAACATCAAGAAAAAGTTTATAGAGGCATAAAAAATTTATGCTTCAATTAGCTTATAATGATGAACTTGCATGTTGGGCTAATATCTGTAGGCAATCCTATCAAGATAGACTTTGAGATAATGTGAGAGATAGGGCGAAAGATTTTTTTCATTTGGATTCTTGCATGTCACCAAATGAAAAGGGAATTGTGTGACATCGTATATCTATACGGGTTTTTGAAACTCATGTCAAACATATAACACATGTTAGTCAAGTGGAATTTTTTCATAATTTTATGGAGGGTAATGCTAATGTGAATATTTCCCTTATCACATTTGTGATGTGTAAGCAATGGTTTGTTAGGCCTATCAGTGTTTGTGACACATGTTGTTGTCAATACCATGTATAATTCCAATTATATTATGAGACATTTCTAAAATTTGGCATACAATATTGGTCCAATGATCCCCCTGCTTCAAGTGTTAGTTCATTTTTATCTAAGATATTATGTGGAGGAGAAAATGACCAATTATTTTATAAGAAAAATGTATTGGTAGAAGAAAATAGAAATAATTTTCTCATTTGATACCCTTTGATCCTATGTATCCAATTTATCCCAATGATTCACGATTGCGAAAAATCACTATGAAACGGAAAATATATGAATATGTTAGGTAGACTCCTATTACATATTTAGTGACAACATCAAGAAAGATTGATTTACTTGAATGCAACATTTCTGTAACATATTTTATGGAGAAGCTCAGGGAGAAAATATATAAATATGTTAACCACTCTCATATAGCATGATGGTACGAATTACAAATCAATCAATCACATATACTATCAATGGTTGATTTTTCTTAGAATTACATATCCAGTGCTCAAAAGGAAATACAACGTGAATATTATCATCCAAACTGGGTCTATATACTCGTGCATATTTTGTATAGGCATGCAAAGCATGATATTGATGGTTTTGTTAGTAATGAAATAATCATGAAGTGATTAAAGAGTACCATTTACACGTTAAAGATGATAATACACATGATACATGTTTTGTTCAACATGCTTCAATATTCTTTATAATGACTTATTGGAATGACAAATCAATTTTAGAGAACATTTGGTAAGATCAGATGGTTTTGATGGTAAATTTAAATCAACATGATCATTCTTATGGTTGTCTTTCCTTCATAAGCGAACTGGAATTCACCATACATGGAATTTATTTAAGATAGAGCATGACAAGGGAGAGCATGATGATGTTGGAGCATGTGTAAAATGTGCACTTAGGATCCATAAACTGAATCACTCTTCTTCTCGACTTGTAGATTTATATGATGTTGGTAAGTGGTAAAAAAAAAATTAAGCCATGTATTGAATCCAAGGATGGCTCATGTTCATAGGTACGCGTACATATGTACATATTTCATAGTCCTTAGGATTAGGACTAAGTGGACACCGTGACACTCCATTCTTTTGAAATTTGTCATCATGCTCTTCATCACTGTTGCTCCCATATTCCATAGGATTAGGACTAAGAGGACACCATGACACTCCATTCTTTTGAAATTTTTCATCATGCTCTTCATCATTGTTTCTCTCATAGTCCTTAGGATTAGGACTAGTTGGACACCGTGACACTCCATTCTTTTGAAATTCATCATCATGCTCTTCATCACTACTGCTCTCATAGTCCATAGGATTAGGACTAATTGGACACCGTGACGCTCCATTCTTTTGAAATTCGTCATCATGCTCTTCATCATTACTATTCTCATAGTCCATAGGATTAGGACTAAGTGGACATTGTGACACTCCATTCTTTTGAAATTCTTCATCATGCTCCTCATCACTGTTGCTCTTATAATCCTTAGGATTATGACTAAGTGGAATCCGTGACTCTTTATTTATTTGAAATTATTCATCCCATCTTTCACTAGCGCTGCTCTCATAATCCTTAGGATTAGGACTAAGTGGAAGAATTGAATTTCTATTCATAGTGGAAAAATTTGTGTTATTCATTAATATTATTAGATTTGTTATGCGACGAAGATGTTGATGCTTTACAAAGAGAAACTTCACTATCAGAAGAATCCATCCCTTTCAAATAGAAGAAGTTGAATGATACAAACGCTGACTCTCCTAAAGATATCATATAGCTTAGAGAATGAAATTTTCCTTCCAAAAGTTTTTCCTCCAAAGCCAAAATATTTCCCTCCAAAAACTTTGTTTCATGTATTTCCGTCCATTATTTTATTCTACAATTTATTGAAAAATTTTAACTAATTTTTTTTTTATGAAATAAATCTTTCAATTTAAAATTGTAAACTAAAATGTTTACTTAAATTATTTTAATAGTTAAACTATATAATGTTTTCTAAACAATTGAGTTTATTTTTAAATTTTTATAATACCTTCTAAAAAAATTAATCCCACATTCACCGCGCTATAAAACAATTCCATAATATTCGTTTTATCATAGTTTCCTATATCGCCATAACAAAATTAACATGTTAATTTTTTTTAAAACAAATTAATCCCACATTAACCGTTAGGTAAAACATCTCACTAGTTTCACCTATATAATAAATTTTATTATCACTATTAGTCACATCGCATCAAGGTTTTCCGAGGATTGTTGAAGGACTTGGAGTAAATTTGTGGAGCAGCTACATTGCTATCAACAACATATTCAATAGAGGGTTCTCGCTTTTGAAAGGTTAGTTAATTTTTCTGCTTTGCAAATTTTAAAATTAAATAAGTTTAATGAAGTTTATTTATTTTTTTTAAATTAAAAATTTTTGTGGACCAAATTTACCCACTACATCTGTAATGGGCATGGTGGGCCCGATAATGCTTAAAGTGGCCAAACGGGCCCGTATGTTAGGGGTTGTGGGGATGTCTAGCCAGCCCTCCTCCCCACCATGGCAGCGTGACGGCCCGTGGGGTGATGGGGCGATACTTGGGTGGAGAATCGCTCGCCACCTCGAGGGTCGACAGGGTGGGACGAGATGTCGGGCCACCGAGGTGGGGCGAGGGGAGCTACTGCCAACTCCCCCACCCCACCCCGATGGTCCGTTGAGAATCACTCGCCACCCTGCAGGCCGACAGGCCATTGGGGTAGGGCAGGAGAGTTCGCAGTAGCTCCCCCCACCCCAACGCGAAGGTCCATCAGCCCACGGGGTGGCAGGTCGTTGGGGTGGGGCAGGGCGAGATGCTACCAGCTCCCCCGCCCCACCTTGTGGGCCGTCGGGCCACTCGGGTGGGGCAGGCGGAGCTAATCACCCACCACCCCATGAGTCGTCAGGCCGCTAGGGTGGGGCGGGTGGAGCTGGTACTCGAGAATCGCCCGCCACCTCGCAGGCTGTCGGGCCGCCGAGGTGGGGCGGACAAGTTGGCGGAAACTCGCCCAACCCACCCCGGCAACCCGCGGGGCCACCAAGGTTGGGTGGGGGGCAGTGGTTGGGCCTCCAGGGTGGGCTAGGGGTCCAGACCCAATGACTGGCTTGGTTGGCTAGCCAATTTTCAGGGTGCGATGGTAGGGTGATGTATTTTTTAAATTTTTTTTTTTTTTTTTCTAAATTGTTATGGTTTATGAAATTAATTATCATTTATCATTTTCATTGTTAATTTAAGTTACTATGTTTTTGTCATTTATTGATTTATGCGTGTCTTTTTTTCTTCAGGAAAATGGGATCAAAGAAGATTTTTGTGAATTTTTCAGGACCAAAGACTTTTAAAGGTGGATATTCAAAAAACATTGGTGAATGAACCCCACTTGAGCTGATGGCTACAAATATTTCAAGCGCATAAAATGATAAGATGATGATTTCATATTGGAAAAAATCAAAAGAAGTGAAATTTCCATCAAATGTCTATTATGTGAAAGAAAAATAAAGCCAAAATGTGTAGATATATCTATATGTTGATATACCTAATGATAATGGAATTTATGACATGATAGGAAGAGCCATAGACATGTGTTCAGTACAAGACAGTGAAGTTGTTTACATACTTAAAAAACCGCTCAAGTCACATGAAATGATTAAATACCAGTTATCATATTCATTGTATGACATGAGAGAGGTATCTACAAAGTTGTGTAAACAAATCGTAAATGAGATGAAACAAAATATCATAAGTATTGTTATTTATATTTGTGTTTCGCATTCTTGTTTGGCAGAATTTTGTTGAAAGTTGTTTAATTAGGTTGGGAGGCATTCATTTCATAGTGCATGATATTATGAAAGTTGTCAGCAACTTCTACTCAGTGTTAGAAGAGGATATGGCAAATAAGAAAAATGTAGTAATTCATGATGCTACAAAACTATATTCAAGGGATAAAAAAAAAAACGAAAAAAAAAAAAGAAAAAAAAAAGAAAAAGAGGAAGCCTCTAGTTGATAAATCTAGCAAGGGTAGACAAGTTACTTTTGAAGACGAGGAAGTTGAAACTGGCAGTGAAGAATATGTTGTCATTATTGAGGATGACATTGGAACTGAGAAGAGCCATAAAATACCAAAAGCAACAATGCCCAAGAATAAATATGTTACAGTTAATGATGAGAATGTTATTAAGAAGAAAAGTAAAGTTGAGCATTTTGAAGTAGTCATTATCAATAGTCAAGAACCTAGTGAAACTTCAAAAAAAGCAGAGACATCATTACACCAGGAGCTGATTTAGAGGATGGCATTATCAAAACAAAACAAAACGCCATTTGACAGAACTTGACGAAGAGAAACTTAATTGAGGGTGGTCGTACATTTCAGCTTAATGTCAGACAAATCTATCAAGCAAGTGAAGGACAATGTCAATATCAAATCAAAGAGCCACACCATCTACATGTTCACAACTTGAAGACATTGATGAGGTACAATCCATATGCTCATGTGGTTAATTATGTGCTTCTTGTTGATCCAGTTCAAGTTCAAAACAAAGAAGCATTTGAAAAGTCAAAATGTCTTGAATACAATTATTATTTGCTTAAGGGGAACCATTCTGTAGAAGCTCAAAGACAATTGATGGAGGAATATCTCAATAACCCACGTTCTGAAACAATGAAATGTATCATTTATGTTGGTTTATCAGATACAGAAGTAAAGTTAATGGCATGAGATCATAATTCAAATAATGAATATAGGATGTCTATGACTTTAATCTAAAGGGTTAGATTTATTCATAGTGAAGTTGAAGAAAAATGTGGTGCGCATAGGATAAATGTTACTATAGATTTTCAAAAGGAATGTTGTATGGAAATAGGCTATCAAATTGAAGAGAAAATCAATTCAAAAGACGACAAATTTAGTGATTTATTCAGAGGTGTTGATAACATTTTCTAGTTGGCATTTAGAACTGGAGAGATATGGGAGTTGATTAATATGATTTTTAGCAGGTGCGAGAACATTAACATTAAAAACCAGAAGGTCAAAAAGTCTAAGCCATTGATATGTAGCAACAGTCCAAAAGATATGACTATCACACATTGGAGATCATTGCAAGGAGTGAAGGACGAAAAACTTGTTAAAGCAATATCATCTTGTGTGAGGTTAGGGGAGTTATCATTGGAGGAAATGTCTGAGGAATTTCAAAATTAAGTTTGTTGAATTATTTTTATTTATTTCTAGATTATAATTTTATTTTAAATATAACATATTGTTCTTGGTAGTATTTTTTATATATATCAATATATTAACTTTTTTTACATTATCTATGCAGTCGCAAAGTTTACATTAAAATTCAAGAACAAATGGTTAAATTGTTGAATGAATATAGTTGGAATGATGTTGTACGCAACTATCTAGATTCAAGTTCTATATCAACATTAAAAAAAAATTATCTTGAATTTAAAAAGGTATGTTAATTTATACATTTATTTTTATTCATATGTATACTATTTTTAATTTATAACTTACACATATATTTGTTTATTTTATAAAAGATGAAGAAGGATGAAAATGGAGCACCAGAGAGTTTCAAAACTTTTATTAAAAAAATAAAGATCGAAAGACTGAAGAAGAAATGTCTTAAGAATGTTGAACTTGATCCAACTCTTACTCATTTCATTTGGAATGGGCTAAACACTATTCAATATCAAGTAATACAAGACAACTACGAAGACATTGCTAAACTCACGCCTAAAAGGGATTATGCCCTAGTTATTGCAGATATTTCCCATGGTTCTAATATTCCAAACATTGACTATGATAGTCACCCCTATACTTACCAAGCTTTTAGTAAAGTGGTTATGGGATTTCTAGAAGTCACGTCATCACCATTATGGAGATTTGTGACATTTCATTCAGGCACATAATTGGGAATGTTATTGTCAAGCTTCAAGGGGAAAACAAATTCAAGGATGCAGTTTACATGGTAAGACGTTTAAAACATATATTTGATTAATGTTAAAAAATTCATTTATGTACAAATTAATTGAACTTTTATTATTTCATGTTACAAGAAAAAGTCAAATCTTCTTAACCGTGAATATCAACCATTTATAAATGATTGTAAGTTTATCAATATTGATAGTTGGACAAAAGATGATAGCTATATGTCTATGATTTTTAATCAGGGAGATGGAAAGAGCCATAGCCAAATACTGACTTATAATGCTGTTATAAGAAAACTAACATATGAAGACAAAGAAGCAAAAAGAGAGATAGTTAACATTTATCAAAAACCACAATTATTAATTAACTATCTTATAGACATATGTTCAAATGAAGGAGATTGGGTTTTGGATTTATTTTTTGGCTCATGTAAGTTTTATTATATGGGATTGAATTTCAATATGTTATTTATTAATTTATATTTCATTGTACTAATTTACTTCATTATTTCTTTTGTGCTTGATAATTCGGTACAACACTAGTATGTTGCCTTCAAAAAGGAAGAAATTGCATTGCCATAAAAAAAGATCTAATATAGTGCAATTTTATTCAACAAAGTATTAATGCTCTTCAATTTTTTCCAAATGCAATGCAAGAAATTGAGTTGAAGAAAGGGGACTTTAGTGAATCACGTGTGGCAAAAAAGGCAAAGGAACCCCAACCACTATTACACGGAATGATTGGAAAGACATGCATTGGGAGATTCACAGACATCGAAGATCCATTAGAGGAAAATATTGTGGAAGAATACAATGATGAAACTCTAGAGGATGAAAAGTTTGGATTACATGACATTGTTGATTAAATTTAAGTTATGCTTGGAAACCAAGCTCATTTTTTGTAACTATTAATTAGTTATACTTGTAATGTTTTGACTTTGACACTTTATGAGAAGAATAAGCACTCAATTAAGGTTGTTATGCATTCAATATTTGTATTATGTGATTTTTGCATTAATTTTTATGTTAATCATTATTTTTTGAAAAAACAATGATTATTATTATTTTTTTGAAGTGAAATTCATAAAAAAAAACTATTATTTAACAATTCTAAGTTAAAATTTTCTTATAGAAATTGTGATTTTAACATGTCATCTTTAGCAAAAAATTATCAAAACGTGTAGGTTTTAGTTATATTTATGTTAAAAATGGTTATTTTTATGTCAATTGTTAAAAATGATTGTTTTTTAGACAACAATTATTTCATGTGGATTGAAATATTAATTAATGATGTATAAAATGTGGAATATTGAAAATTCAAAATATCGGCCTTCTCTTTTAAATATGCAAAACGATAAAAACCTAAAAAAAAAAAAAAAAAAAAAAAAAAAAAAAAAAAAAATGAAGAAGAAAACCACTTCAAAAATTATTAAATTTTGAAAATAATTATTTACATTTCATACATTAGAAAATTTAAAGAAAAAAATAGGTCTTTTAAAAAAAGGGTCTGATGCAAAATTATCACTTTTTAAAATCAGCATGAAAATCACTACCATTCTAAAATGTAATATACATAAAAAAAATTTAAAGTGTCAAAAAATATGCGCTAAAAAAACACGTGTGTTCTGCATCACCCGTTTTCAAAAATGGGTCACTTTTTTTCTATCTCTACGAAACGGGTAACAATATCAGTTCCTGTTTCAAAGTTTACATTGTTAGCTATCATTATCAGTTATGAAGAGTCAATCTAGAAGCTGTTGATTCCTATACTATGAGTTGGAGTCATAATCTAGATGTGTTGAAGTAAGTGTGTTTTATATATATATAATATATATATATTATAATGTCTATGAGATCAATAAATGATGGTTTTGTGATTTGTGTTGTGAAAACAATCTCTCGCGCTCTTTTCATATTTCTAACATGGTATCAGAGCCTGTTCTAGCTTGACCCCTCAAGGGAGGGCCAGGGAGATGTGAGAGAGCGTTGAGTTTTATTGCTTTATAATTATAGTTGTAGCTTAAATGTGTGCATAAAGATTTCTGATGTGGTAGAAAATATTGTTGTATTTTATGTGTTGGTTTGTAGATTTACCCCACTGTTTAGATCTGAGTATTGTATGAATATATTGGACAAAGTTGGGTGACCTCTTCCCGATAAAGAAATTGATCTGGAAAAGAAGAGCTAAAATGAACAACATGAGAAAGCTGGGAGGCAGTGGTCGCTGCCATTGATGTGCATGTGCTCCTAGAAAAGTTTATGTTTCAGCTCGTAATAGGTTTATGTCACTTACAAGATGTAGGATTCTCCACAGCCTATAAGAGATTGTTCTTCCCATGAAATTGGGGCTACCATGACCGTTACAAACCCGACGCGAAATTTGGGGCCATAGATTGTAGGACCTTAGAAATTTGGGGCACCGTGACTATCGAGGAGAATCGAAATCGGGCCATCCATAATGGCAGCACGCAACATGACATCACGGTTACACTTGGAACCCTATTCAAAGAAATATATGCCATTGTTTTTTATCTCTAGTGAATTTCGTTAGCTCTGTGACGAAGAGTGACAACACTTTAAAGGTTACAAAATGGGTGATCATTGTAATGAACGGATTGTTGATGGAGGAGTGGAGCCCACCTCCAGATTGTTGAGTAGAATACATTGTATCTACGCTACCATAGGCAAAGAGGTGGATTGTGAGATAGCACGATTGTAATTTGATGCCACATATTTCTGAACTTGAAAAAGGCACATTATTATAACGTTTAATTAAATTTTAATTTAATTCCATCCGTATTGAACTTAATTAAAGAAGATGTGGTGTGATGCAAATTGCGTTGAAGTTTTTTTTTCCAATTTTGAGCAACATGTATGTTTTATCACACGGAAGAGATATATCATGCATTACAAAATAATAATTGGTTGTGGGATAGAAATTTGGATGAATGAAGATATTTAATGGAATGTTATTATATAGGAGATTTTTGTTGCGATGTATTTGAATAAAAATTTGTTGAAGGATTTTTTTTTTACGAGTTTTTGTCCAGAATAATTTTTTGTTGGATTTATCAAAAGTTTAGTAAAAATTTATTAAAATCATAATTTTGAGCTATGATCTCTTTACAATTTAAGAGTCATCAAGTTTTCTTTCAACATTGAATCTATTTATACATTTAAAAAAGCATTTTAAACAATAAAAACTCACAATAAATATATACATTTTACTATTAATATATCTTCACATGCAATAAATATATGCATTTTGAGTAAAAGTAAAATTTACATCTATTCCACAATTTAACTACATACTATTTGATGGCCATGCTGTTTGTCTATTGTTTAAATGGTTTAAATCTAAGCCTCTTGGAAAGATGAAAGTTAATTTTAAATCATTAACCAATAAACTATTATTTCTCTAGAGGTGAAAGATATAGACATGATATTAATATTTATTAAATATAATAGGCGATTTATAGAATCTATTTCATTGTTTAT
>APFE030706869.1:58855-76724 GCA_000404065.3 Pinus taeda | reverse complement strand
AAATAAAAATCTTTAGTTAGGGATATATTTGATTGTATGTTTAACTAGCCAAATTATATAAGTTTAGTTAGTGAGCATTTAAAATCATATTCAAATAACAACATTTCTAAATCAATTGTAGCTTAAAACTTCTTGGAATTTATTAATTCAGTTTAATATAACAATATAATTAGACTTTTAAAATAAAGACATAGTTGAAATTTTAAATATATAAATTTTTGTTGTTCGGGTGGCATAGAAATCGTTGGTTAACTTTGAGTCATTCTCCTCAGTAATTTCATTTTAAATGCATGGGATCTACTTCAGGGTGGTGGCAGTATGACGTGATTGGTGTGGTGAAGAGGAGGACTCCTCACCTTGTTATTTAAGCTTCTCCATGATTAGATATCCAATAACTTGGGTCACTTGTATGTTGGAATATGGCAACAAGAATATTCCAATTTAATTTGTCCTTGAATTAAATTATGAATTTAGCTCTACCTCTACAGGGGCATCCACATTCTATTGTAGGATTGACTTTAAATTTCCTTCCTTCTAAACCTATAATCTTTCAAAATAACAGGAATGTAAAAGGCTAGGAGTACCCATTAGAAATAGTGGCATGGAATACAATAAATTTCAATGAGAGCCTCAACCCTCCCTCCACTATCTCCATTACTCCATTTCATGTCACGATATGTTATTTCCTTCCCCTTAATTACCATACTTATTACCTGGGTGCTCATGTGTTCATAATTTAGAATTAATTGGCCTTCACATAACTCCCATGAAATGAAGGCCATCATCACAATGCCCTCCCACGAACAAACCAAATTACCATGCAAGTGTAGATGTATGCTAGGCCATGCTGAGCATCATTTGATGGGTGGCCTACTGCCTATATTAAATAGATGGCCATCATCTCAATGTGAGGACATCACCCCACCATATGTGCATCCATATTGGGGAGTTTTTTACATTTCTACAATTTCTTCGCATATGGTTCTTAGTGTGTCAAGAAGAGGATAGAGATATTCCAACATATTTTCTTTGAAGTGTTGACCTTCATTTGTTTCTTTATCTACCAACTTATTTCTAGTTCTTTTTATATCTGATAGTGTAATGGTTATTGTTACTTTTAAAAGGACTTTGATTCTCATTAAGCCTGCTACTAGTCTCCAACTATTAGAGACCTTTGGGAGGGGTGGTTGGATCCATTTTCTAGTTTTTTTAATCATTATGATAATAATTTTACAATTCCCCTCAGTGATCACTTTTTGATAATTAAAGTGCTTGCCTATTATTAGACCTTTGTCCAAAGATGAGAGTTCTGCCACATTAATAATTTTATTGCGTCGATTTCCCACATAAATGTGAGTAGTTTGTCCATGATATCTCTAAATACCCCTCCAAAACTAACAAGGCTGGGATTACCCCTAGGGGCTCCATCAAAGTTTAATTTTAAGAAGCAAGTAGAAGTGGTTTCCATTTATTAATACTTAAGGGAATGGGTTGGGGTTGTGGAGCTTAACAAGTTATGAAGGATTGGTTAAGCCCCAAAAGTGTGAGAATGCATGATTCCTTAGAAATACATTCCCAATCTTGTGCAAACCAAGGGGTTGTGAGCTTTATTTCTCTTAACCTTCCCATTATGGAGCTCTACTAGTCTCTAGATTTAATGAATAATATTTGCATATTATTATGTTCATTTCCTTCCATATTCCCACATTATAAATCCTGAAAAAATTTGCCATGTTTTGTTCACTATAACACTTGTAAAAGGTCCAAAGTTACATTCTTAAAGTGTTGAATGAATATTGGTTCCATTTCAATTTGATCATCTGAAAATTATGGCCAAGCAATCTGATATTTTTTATGGAAATCTATAATTGTTAAGTAGATGCTCAGTTGTTTTTGTTATTTTCCAGCAGAAGCTTGAGTCTAGCTAGATCTTGAAAACCCCATTTTTGGAGATTGTCCTAGTTTAATATCTTGTTTTACATGAGACGCTAAAGAAAATAGATCACATTGGGCTAGAGCTTGGAGTCCCATAACTCTTTCCATTTACTTTTTTTGGGGTGTCATTCTATTCCAACTAGTAATATGTAAGTCTCTTTTAAGCTAAAAGATGCTTTAGGCCAATGCCCTTATTATAGGATATCTTTCCCAGATTGGATTTTAATTATTCCAATTTCTAGTTCTTTTATGATGGTTCCCTGTGTTTCTAATCTTATTTTCATTGCCAAATGTGTGCACTTCTCCCACTACCTCTGTTATTATTGAGATTGAGGTTTCACTCAATACTATTGGACCACTACTCTAACTTGCAATATCAAACAAGTTTTTAGTTCATTCAACTCTCCTTTCTCCAAGTTGGGCCATTGCTACCAGGAATCCTCCCAAAAGAGGATTAAATTTATGTGCATGATTTCCCAAAACTTGTGAGCTTGAATCAGGTGTTTATTCTTCCAAGTTGAATTACAAAGATGAGATCCATCAATTCCACCCCACATCCAAATCAACAGAATATCATTTGTTCATGGCATGCATTTTTCCTTCCATACTTTACTCCATAAAGCTTCTAGTTTTTTAAACCACCACCACCAAGTTTTGGCTCCTAGTGATTGAGTGAGAATTTTAGGGTCTCTTAATCACAGGCCCCCTAAGTGGTTAGGATAGTATAATTTTTCTAGGTGAAAAGGGCCCATATTTTTTACTCTCTAGCTCCCCCTAAAAGGAGGGATATCTGTCTGTTTCTTATTTTTTCTAGAATGGATTTAGAGCTTGCCAAGGATGAGAATAGGTACATAAGGATGGCTTGAAAAATTAATTTAAGAAAGGAAAGTCTAATAGGAAGGTTGAGTGTCCTAAAGGTCCAATGCTTTGCATGAGCTTTTCCCAAACTTTTATTTTGAGAGACTTCTTACAAGTGAGGATACAATGCATTTATAAAAAATGGAGCTTCATTATATACCCATTAATCTTGAGATGTTTGAATGGCCATAGGGGTATTGAAGAAAAATATGTTAGGCTCAAACATTTTAGGAAACCAAAAACCAACATGTAGGAAGATTTTGGGGTTCTCTCACCTCTGAGTAGGTTACAAAAATCATAATTAGGGATTTTGTAGTGGAAATTTTGAGGTATAAGCATGGTCAAGTGGGAACTGGTGACCCCCCTAAGTAAACCTTATTGAGATAAGCACCATGAACAACACCCACAAACATTGAGTTAAGTTCTTTATAGGGATTCTTTTATATATGAGTTGATTAATACATTATACTTAGGCATCATTTATGGGACTCAAGTTTATCTTTGTAGTTAAGGGAAGGAAATAGGAACCTCTAACCCTAAATATTTCTTATTAGTCTCAAGCACCATGGGAAATTCCTTGAACCACCACATTAGACCTTTTCTAGATACCATTTTCTTCCAAGTGTCTAATGGACACCATGATTAGGTTAATTTCGCACCATAAATGGTCCATAGTCCCAACCAAGGTTATGAGTTAACAATAACAACATTATGCCAAAAACGATGCTTGCTAGTGTCACTTGCCATGGAAAGCACCTCTAATTGATAACCATGAGTCTAAAATATGAGTTATTTACCATGGGATATTATGATGCTTTTAGTAACCATGATGGTCATTTATAACTTATTAATGGTTAGGGAAGCATAAAAGGGGAGTTAGGAATTTATCAAAGCTTCCAAGTCTTAAGCATGATGAAAGATAAATCGAAACACCACATATGACCTTTCTATGAGATCTTTAGCCTTTAAGTGGGAATTGGCTACAATTAATTGGTTTTGGATAGTAGTGAGGGGTCTAGGGGCCTAAGCCATGGTTGAAGAGGAAAAAAAGATCCTTCCACAAGAAAATAAACATTTTAGGCTTTGGGCTCTATGATCAAGGTATCTAACCATGACACATGGATTCTCTTTGGTGTCCTTGACCCCATATGGTATTTTAGGTACCATTTGGTTGTTTTAGATAAAGGGCATATGCCTAAGGGTCTTCACTATGCATGGTTATTAATTTATGTAATACTAATATATATTGAAAAATAATTAGTGGATATACATTTTTTCCTCTACATGTTTGATGAGTTGGCTTCTTTGGTTTTAGCTTCAAATTGAAAAACCTATTGGATCAACCTACATAAATAAACACACATCCATTTTTCCAACTTGTTATTATTATTTTTACTTTAAATGACATGTTAAATATTATCTAGACGTTTGCTAACTAAATGGCACAAGGTTTATAAATCTTACAACAAATATAATGGAGATAATATTTTCCTCCTTTAGGATATTTATCCCCACTTTATTTGTTATTCTTCCTTCCATGTCCTATTCTACCGACTCTTCCTATAGAATAATCTTGTGTCAGATTCCTCTCTTTTTGTGAAAGGCACAAAACTTCTTCATGGGATTTGTAAGCTATATTCCTCTTCCCAAAAGCTTTCTCCCTTCCTACAAAAGCCTCCACAAGAGTGTCAAAATTATCGTCCTCGAGTTGGGAACTAACTTGTAAGGATTGAAGATAGTGAGAATATGTAGGGTAGAGGACCTTGAAAAAGGCTATGATAGGGATGCCCATTTTAATTCCAATGGCTTCAAAATCATGCATTATAACTCTAATTTATGAACTACTTTCAATTATGAGAGTGAGTCAGATAAATATATCGACTTCTTTAATGCATCATAATAATTTATAATTGGAATAACATGATGACTCACCCCTTCCTGTTTGTTTGAAACAAAATCAACCGCTATATGTTTGGAAGAGATTGAGAAAAGTAAAATCGATAGATCAGGCCGCAAAGCCATAAGAAATCCGCCTAACAAACATTCTGAATCTAATGAGAAGAAACCCTAATTCCTACACTAGGGTTCTAAAATCGAAACCACATAGGCACCCACTGACATAGCTTCTTGAAGCATGATAACATCCAAGATGTGGGCTGGAATGAGTCACTTTAGAGTTAGTTTTTTGGGGTTGGCCCCAAACCCCCTAATATTCAGAGACAAGATCTTCATTTTCCTTCATGGGAGGGGCCTTTTCTCTAAGAACCTTGGAGATTATGGTATTTTTTCCACTTAGAATGTCTTCCCTAACCTTAGACTTGGCCTTAGAAAGAAAGGATTTGTGATTGGCATGACTTATAGAAGGAGCATCCACGGTTAGACCAAAAGACGCTGAAACATCTTCACGAGTTGAGAAACATGAATAAATAGCATTTCACTTAACATGGAGGCCAATAGAACATAGGGCTATTTTGAGGAACGAATGACCTTATAATATGTAAAAGGAGGTTTTGCACAAGTCTAGTTGGATGAATAGCTGGAACCATAAGGAAAAACCTGACTTGGAAAGACATCATTCTCCTTGACATGTGCCAAATTTGAGAAAGAAAGAGACCTTAATTAGAAGGGACTGGAGACATTGCCATCATGGAAATAACTTTGGAAACTTTCCAAAGCATATTAACATCATAGATATCAAATTTAATTTCACACATGAAATAATCGTTAATAACAGGAATATTTACTTTATGAATATCTGTTTCCTCCAAATTCAAAAGTTGTAAGCTAAGAAGTCTAATTTATTACTTGTGGCTAACAAATTGACATGCACATAAAAACTAACACAAAAATATGTAAAGTAACACTACTACATTTATTAATGTGATTGATATACCTAGATTAAAAGAAAATTGGCATGCATTAAAAGTGGAAAATAATACTAATTATTTATATAAATCTATAAATAAATAAATAAAATTATTGTAAATTTACATCTTTTGTCATTTTTAATACATCAAAATTAAACATTACCCATGATTATATGAAAATTTAAAAACTTAAAACCAAATAAGAAAAAAATTGTTGTTTAAAAAAAAACCATTTATCTTTGCATTCACTAAAACGATGAGCGACCACCTTCTTAAGGTGGTGCGTATGCCATGAAAATACATCTCTTTGCTTCGTGGATGTATATTTTCATCTCGCAGTTACAGGTTATTCAAAAATTAATGAAACCCTTAGCAAAAAGGACGGTTTCTGGAGTATTATGGGTATTCATGGAGGCCACTACCCTTATATATACTCCCCTTATTGACTACTTGTCTTAATATTGATAAGTTGAGGTCTTGATCAACTAGGGTCTTCACGAATATGTTCTCTACAATGCATGATCCACTATGAACTAAAGCATCTCCTAATTAGCAAAGTCTATCGATGGTCAAATCTAGCATTTACAAACATTACCAAAATATTATCATTCATATAAAGAAACAACCATCCACTAGAATGCATGGGTAACCAACCACTATAACTTCTAGTCTACGAGGACACCCTTTCATGTACATGGTTCATTCAACGATCCTGGAATCACATATTATCATACTGATACTTATACCTTTAACTCCTACTGCATCACTATTATGATAGTCTTGGGTTTTCTTAACTTACCTATAACCATGCTTTGGGTTTTTTTAGCTTATCCTTAATGATGCTCTCGATGCTCTTCCACCAGACTCCTAAGGAACAAAAAAATTCTACATGAATCCCTGTCCATTTGGTCCCAGTCTCTAGCAAAATTGTTTTTCTTCATTACATCTTCATGTGGTTTCTTCTTATCGCAAAGAATGTGTCAAGTGGTTTTAGATGACTGTAAACCATCACACCAATTAGTTTTGAGTTGATCACAAACTTTCAGCATGATAGTTTTCAAGGGTATACACACTTCACTAGGCTTACATCATTATTGACTCAAGTACATACCATTACAAAATCCACTCCTAGAGATATTAGGTGTATACATTCTCAAGGACCATTACATCAACTCAAAATATGACACTATGGAATTTCTTACAAACACAATGTGACTCACATTACAATATAGTCTTGAGTCTATTCCACAAAATTTTAACTTTGATGTTCACCATCATTTCACTTTGATTGTTGCCATCTTCATTACTACCACAAGCACTATTACAAGCTGTTCATTTTTGTTACTTTGAGGATCATGTCTTCAATTGTACTTTCTTACACTTCCTTTTCTACTTGCATAAAATGATCATTGATGTCCATATAAAAAGAAATCCATCTACCAAGATACATGGGTGCCATTAAGTGTATTACTAAGTACTCTAGGAATCCTTTTCACCTACATGGTTCATCCTCGTGTTAAACTCTCTTTAACTTGATCCCTCACTTTCTGAGACTATTCCATCTCACATTCTCCCCTTGATTGAAGAAAATACTTCTTTGATTCAACATCAATCTTAGTTACAAGCACACATGCCACCCTCATACCTACCTAGTGGTTAATTCCACAACTTGATGTCACATTCTCCCTATACATAAGAAGGATACATGCTACAATATTACACATGCTATCACACTAATTTATGTAACCCTGATTCAGTAGGGGTTATAAACACTTGGGGAAATCAAATCTTTTACAACCTTGACCAAAACTTTGGGGTGTCTGGTACAATTGATCTTGCACCTTTGCACAATTACAAAATTTTCTATTAGTTACAATAGAATG
The DNA here is from genome assembly GCA_000404065.3 of Pinus taeda. Classification (NCBI taxonomy): domain Eukaryota; kingdom Viridiplantae; phylum Streptophyta; class Pinopsida; order Pinales; family Pinaceae; genus Pinus; species Pinus taeda. The sequence continues at coordinate 69,181 of APFE030706869.1, read as the reverse complement.
CCAAATGCTTTATTAAATGTAAAACCAATTACAAGCCCATTTACATCTCATCACTATGCATATCTTATGTTTTAACTCTACATTTGGAGTCTTCTTTATCCTTCACTAGTTCTCATTAGTGTCTATGGTCATTCTTTATTCTACATTTAATGTTCCTTATTGAAGTAGCTAACTCTAACAATGAAACTATATTGTGTTAGCTAGACACAATATCTATAATTTTATCACTAACCATAGCTTAAATTAAAAAATGTTGGATACAAACAAAAATGCAATCTATACTCTTCTTGCAATATGGTTGTTATAGCATCAATTTGTACCCAAAATGTAATCCAATAGAATAGTAGAATCATTATTAATTCCTTTACCTCTCTAATGGGAATCTTCCAACTTGACTTTGGCACTCATTTTCCTTCACAAACAAAATGCATTTAGACTCTTCTTGTAGCAAAATTTTCCATCTCCATAATCATATTATAATGATACATATTTGATGAATTACCTAAAACCATTAAATAATTTTCAACCATATATGGCAATGCCAAAACCTTTATCCACTTTATCTGTCCAACATTGACCATTGAATTTACCATAGCATAAATTTTAACAATATATCATTGATAAAGTAATGAACTGAACTACCTTTGACTTCATCATGACCATGCATGGTATTTTCAATGTGTGAAATGAAATTTAGAAATATACTTGCCTCTTCTTTTAATCGCATCGGGTTGTCCTCCACACGATCTAGCAAAAATGGCCTCTTTTTGCTATATGTCCTTCCAAATGTGGCTATAGGATGCCCCTTTCTATTCTATATCCTCCAATATTGAACAAAGTCTACAATGTTCATGGTCAAATTGCAACAAGAATGCCTCCAAGGTCAAACAAACTAACTCACAACACTAGTAGGTAAGAAGATTTAAAGCTTAAAGCTTTCACTGATTTGATTTGATATGTATTAGGTTATTATCAGATGGTATAATGGCCCTCTCAAGGATTGTAGTGGGGATTATATTGTTTACAAATTGTGATGACTGAGAGAAACTTTGTGAATGCTAAATGCGCTTCACCTTCGTGTATACTTGTGATCCAACAGATTGAAGGATTTAATGCATGCACATTCATACACTGCCCTTTAATACATGCGCGATCCTTCTTTACAATTATCATGCTCTCTATTACATGTAGACTTGCCCAAACTTTAATCTAGACATACAAATTCCCTATGGTGATTGTCTCCCTTGGTCATCAAATTTATCTTCTCTTGTGGGGAATCCTCCACTTGCATCTAGCCTCCACCCTCGAATCAATCACATAACATGCCTTGGATGTGTCATTCAAACACTATGTGACTAGTATTTGTCCAACATGTTCTTATGCCCTTCAATTCAATTCTATGGATGTCTCCATATCAACATTCCTGTAACAAGTTCTTTGCATGATAATAGTGCATGATGGGTAGATCAATTCTTCTTATAGTGTGCAACTCCTCCTCTATGCCATTAGCCTTCAACTTACACCAATGCAACTCTTTTCTATGAATGAAAACTCCCTTTCATGTATACTTCTTCATGTGGGATACTCATAAATAATAGAACAATAGATCATTCAATCTCATGTACAAACAATGTATTGAAAAAGAAAAACTGAGCACACACTACATAAATAATCTAATCTACTCTCCCCATGTTATTAGGCCCTCCCACAAGGGAGATAGGCCTAATCCCACTCCCATACCAAATTATAAATTCATAAGCACACTCTTATCAATCGAATACTGATATATATAAATAAAATATTGATTTCTCAAGATAGAAAAGCTACCTTGATCACACAATTAACTAGTTGAGCAAATATCTCAACCACACACATTAATATAGGAAGCATCTAGTTGAGTAAATATATCTCAAACTAACCAAATCTAACCAAATCCTAAGTAATAGGAATATAATCCTTCTTCATCCTATTATGACAACTAAGATAAGTAGGAGTTATATAATCCAACTCCATTGTATGGAAGGGACTTCCATTTTTCAAGCGAAATCCTTCTTGTTCAATGTCTACATCTTAACTATATTAAATATTGGTTAGAACATAAACGTGAACCATTTATCCAAATATTAATCAATATTATTCATGTGATAAAATGTTTATCTTCTTTATTCTTTAAATTCAAAGATAAGGCCCCGGATGCGGGTGATATGTGAGACGGGACAGGCGTGGGTGGCTGGACACATGCCGACCTTCGGCCATCACGTGGCACCCACGGTAAACACCAGGAAAGGACACAGGCGGTTTAAAGCAAAGAGGCATGGGACAGTAAATGCCTGGAGAGGTTATTCGGCCCAGAGGATGGCAACAGTTATGGCGGATGTGATCCTGAGCAGGGTAGGTGAGGACGATAGGGATAAAACAGGGTATGAACAGGGAATGTTGGTGGTTATGCAGACGACTAGCCTCTCTGTCTTCATAGAGATACCTTCTCTGTTGGACGGGCTCATCACTCGTTCGACTCTGGTAGTAGAGAGTCTGGTTTATCCCGTGGCTTGTTGGAATTCTTGTCCCTCAATGGTGAGACCTCGACAGCGTATGCTTAGCCGTCGAGGCACTTCCAGAGGGGGAGTCCCACGCAGGCATGACGGGGAAAATGTTGGCTATTTCTTCCACTGCAATCTTGCTCGATCTACTGGAGCTAACCCCCTCCATTTCAGTCAATTCTTGGATGCAGGGGCTTCGAGCTCGGCTACCTTGCCAGCCTTCAGCTCCACCATCTTCAATTTCACCAGCTCCACAAATAATCCACGGATCAGCACGCATGTCTCTATCCTGTTCATCGAAAATGCACAAGACAATGACCACTCCCTGGATGAACAAAGGCAACGGATGAATGTCAACCCGGGGCAAGCTGCGCAGGCTCCTGAAGCTGATAAGGAGCAGGAGGTAAAGGGACCGGCTTCAGACCGGAAAATGCTAAGCAAACTCAGAACATTCAAAGGACGGAAGCTGAGGAAGAGGTAGCGGCATTTCCTACCGATGCTGAAAGAGAAGCCTATGGGTGGTGCCGAATTGAGGAAGAGCAAATGGAAGAATGAAGATGCCCGCACTCAAGGTTCTTTTGGCTTTTCGCCTGGTCTCCTGGTCTTATTTGCTATTTGTCTTTGGTTCAGTTCTAACCTCAAAGCTTATGGTCGCTTTCACTTTCTGTTTTGTCATCTCTGTATTGGAATTTTTGTTAATGGATCAGGTAAGAACAGTCTCCCCTGCGAGGGAGGAAATGGATGGTGCCCCTGTGTGGGCTTGCTCTGGTGGTCAATCTCCTTTTTGTCTAATGCCCCTGCGTGGGCTTGCTCCTTTGGTCAGTCTCGGTTTTTAGTCTGTTGCCCATGCGTGGGCTTGCTTCTGTGGTCAGTTTCGGTTTTAGTCTGGTGCCCCTGCATGGGCGAGCTCTTGCTTTTGTGTTTGGTGCATTATTGGCTCTCGGGTGTCATGCCCAGAGCTTGTTTCTCACTGGTTTCACCATGATGTATTTTCGACCTCTGTACATATTTTAATAGATTAGTTTTTTACTGAGAAAAAAAAATAAAAAAAATTCAAAGATAAGGAACAAATATTTAAGAATATGCTTTATGGGCTTTGATGCTTTATATATAATCATTTATATTTAATAAAAATTTACTCAAAAGAGAAAATTCCAACTACAATTCATCTTTGGGTAAAGTTACTCACATTCTCTTCATTTTTTCTCTACCATTATTAAATAATTAATAAAATGGTAAAAATGTGAATAAATTTGAATCCTAATAAACTTTAAACTTGATGCACTTCTTACTTATGTGTAAATGGGTTGTTTTGGAAAAAGGAATTTTAATAATCCTCACATTATCATTAGAAATATGAAATCTCCAAAAGAAAGAAATATTTTATATTCATTAGGAATGAAGATACATGTTGCAATTTGTATCATGCACTTTAGGCTTGTGTCCTTCTATAATCTGGGCCTCTATAAGTTCTTTTTGGTTAAAAAGAATTGGGCCTCTGTAATTCCTTTTGGTCAATAAGAAAAAAATACAAAATAGGGTGTCCTTCAGTTTTCTAAGTTCATCGCTCGATTGAAACAACATATTTCCCTTTCATTTGGCTAGAAAAGTATTAGGAAATAAGGAAAAAAAAGGATCAAAGATGGAACTCCTAGGTCCATGTTTATCTCCATTGAGGAATTCAATGATCTTGAAGAACCCTATTAGAAGTTGCAAAGCTTCTTTGGAAAGAACATCCACTCTTATGTTTTGTTCTCTCAAGATATGGTTGAAAGATAACCATTCAAAAGATATCATTGCCTCTTGTATAACATGTAGCATAGATTGGAGAAAAATATTTTCCACTTCAATTTTCTTCTTTTCTCAGTCAATAACTAATTTTCAATCCCCAAAAGACTATAACTTGGCAATGCTTTTTAGAGAAGTAGTTTAGAGGAGAGTTCTCAAGGCTACAAATTCAACACAATTGTTGGATTTGCGCCCTGGTGTATATATGATATGAAAATAATGTGAATTGGAGATATGTAGGATTTCCCCGATGTTGCATAAGGAAGGGTGGCCTTGGGTGTCACCATAAAAATATCTCCATGGAATTTTTTAGTCAATATTGGGATGTACCCTCATTCTGATCTCCTTTTTTTCAGGATATATTTTGTATTCAAAAAATAAATTACAATTAGGCTTGAAAGAATGTCAATGGTGATGTCCTTTGATCTAAATATTCTATAGTCTCAAGCCCACTAGACCCGAAAAACAAAAAGACATGGAAAAAATACAAACTATGAAGTGGCTCGATCCATTAGTCATTTCTTCAAGCACTTCATTAAACATTTTTGTGACAATTTGAATTAAATTATGAGATATGCCATGGGTTTGATAGCCATCTATGCTCAATATTAACATAAATTAAAGAGATGAGCAATATTTTCCTTAGAAATCTTGGGGGCAATTCAATTGGAAAGTGTTGTGAAAATGAAGTGTACCAAGATATTTGAGGTTCAAATTGATCAAATTACTCATGTCTATAGAAGGTTCATACATGGGAACCTAGAGGTTATAGTGGTAGCGTCCAAAATTGTCCCCGTGTCACACAAGTATGAAACTGGCCTAGTTGTTGATTCCTCTTATAACCATCCCCAAAAAAAGAAAAAAGAAAAAAGGAAGAACAATGATTGGGACCTATCCATCCCCTCTTCAACTCATTATCCCATGTGAGAATTATTTTTCTATTGTAAGATAGATAGTGATTTTGATATGTGAGGAGCACAAAGTTTCCATAAAATTTTCCACCACCATTTAATTTCATCAGAGAAGAAGGATTCAATATGTGAGGAATAACCAATTTTTGTAATGAAATTCCCATTGATTGGGATTTCTATTTGTATGACAAGTCATCATTAACTTCATAACAAATTTTGATGTAACTATAAGTGAGTAGCATTATACAGGATTTCCATTTTGTTGCTATAGGCTGAGAGAACCCAAAAAATGTAGTCGATTTCCAATCCTATTGACCCCATAATTGGGGTCTTGTGCTTTTATTTCTGACATAAAAACAAATTCTCCAAATGGAGAGATTAGGTAATGAGGACATTAGAGAGGCAATAGTCATCCCCATCCTAACTCATGGATCCACACCAATATGCACTTTCTCACTACTACCAATTTTCCATATTGTACAAAATCTAAATGAGGTAATTGTGAGAACAAAATATTTCCAAACAATTGATCCCTTTATAGAGATTAGTGGTTGTCTAAGCCAATCATCAGAAATAATAATTGGAAGGTATTTTTCCTTTGGAACTCTTCCCTAAAATGATGTTTTTTCTGAGGTGCTAGAGGCCATGATCCATAAGTGCTTTGCTAAAGTGGAAAATATTTTTAATACCAAAACCCCTAAAATTCTTAGGGAGAGTGATTCTTCTCCATTTTACAAGATGACTACCACTAGAGTTGCGATCTCTACAATAGGGAAAGTTAAAATCGAGCTTACCAATTTTGGTTAAGATTCCTTGGGGGATGTCAAAAATAAACATCCAATAAATTACAATACTTTCAATGAAAACCTTCACGAGTGTGAGGGAACCTCCCTTAGAAAGAAGTATGTTTACCCAACTAGAGATTCTGGATTCAATTGTTTTGTATATCTAGATCCAATCCCCAAAGAAATATATAGAAGGTTTTAGGTATAACCTAAATATTTGAAGTTGTATTCCAAGGTCCTTAGAGGAAAAGAGAATTATAGTTCAACTTGTTTGGAAATAATATCTAGTAGAGAATGAGAATGTGAGGACTTGGAGAAGTTTATTTCCAGGACAACGCATTTATAGAATATCTCAAAAATATATTTAATAATAAGGATATATCTTTTATTTCCTTTAGAGAAGAGAATAATTGTCAACCAAAAATAAGCAAAAGAGGTATTAATAACTGACCACTTTTACACCTTTGAGAAAGCCTATCAGAAAATCTTGTTAAGGGCATATTACCCATAAAAAAGTGGGTAATTCCTAGTAGGACCTTTTTCTCCTCTTTTGATAGCCAACCAGCTTGCAATCCTACTATGATCAACACATCAACATATTTTAGGATTCTCCACCTATTTCCTCAATCAGATTTTTCTCTTATTTAACATTTCTTCTTGGAAGAAGGTGGGTCATCTATCATTAGTTACTTTAACCATCATTTCGATCGTCTACTTTAATTTAATATTGTGGGAAAATTAATATGTGTCATGGGGAAAATTAGATGATTGAATGACCTCAATTTTATTATTGTTCCCACACTTCACCTAAGAGGTTAGTGTCTAAGTCTAGTTTAATGGGACCTCTTCTAAGGCCTTAGGGTTTTTGGAATGGCACTACTGGGGAAGTTTTAATTGATGTAACATTTCCAACTTAATCCATACATACCACTTTCCATCTCTCCATGTTATCCATATCCGTTCTCCAATTTGGTAGTTATTGGTAATTGATATTGGCACCCTTCATCCACATCCTTGAGTTAGGGCCCAGAAACTTGCTCCTAGATGTTGATGCAACTAAAATAAAGTTAAAATAATATAGAGTGATAATGAAATAAAATGTAAACATCCAAAATATGTCTAAGACATTATTTAATTCATTGGGAAAAGCCGAGCATGAGATATAACCCCCTCATTAACTATTGTGACACCCCTTTCATTGCCCCAATTTTTGTAATGTAATTAACAATATATGATCCTAGGGTGCCAACATTGATTCTATTATATGATGTAATTTTTATTCTTATTAATAAAAATCCTAGTGATGAAGAAAGGGGATAAACAATATATTATGATGCCTTGGGGAGGGGAAAAAATTAAATTAAGAGGAAAAATATACCTTGGGTGAATATTTCCCTTTGATGTGATGCTTAGTATTCCTAAGAAGTTGAAAGGTTGGTAATATGAATGACCAAGGTGTGATTATAAAAATAAGAGGGAGGATAAATCAAGGGTTTCTTCTTCTTGGTTCTTAAGGTTGTAATTTTTCTCTCTTATATTACTCTCTCGTACATCTCTTTCTCTCTCTCACTTAGAAGTTCGAGGTCACATGAGAATTGGTGACAACTTGTGTAACAAGAAATCAATTTGTTGTAGCACTTTTTCTTTGAACTAGATGGATCTGAGGATTTAGAATGGTCATGGTTGTGTGTGGCACATAGAGCACTAAAGAAGGGAGGGTTGAGGGACTACAAAGATCAGAGAAGTAACCCCTTGTGTTGTGCAAACTTGCATGGTCTTCTTGTGAATGTGAGATTAGTCAAATATGGAAAGGATAATCATTGATTTTTCTTTTGTGTGTGTATGAAGGAGGATGACCTTCACTTCTAGTGTTAAAATCTAGTTTTGAAATTGAGTGTGTGAAATAACCTTAACTTAAGTTCTCTTCAAGGCATAAAGATCCGGGATGGGGGTGCTTAGGTATGAGAAAAATTGTAACACAATTGAGCTCATGATGGGGTGGAACATCGCTCACCCTAATTCAATTTCCAATTTTTTTATGGCTACAATATATAAATATTTATTTACATGTTAATTATATAATGGTATAGATTGTTTAGGGACATGCATGATTATTTAATTTATATTTTTAGTAAGATTATATGTGTTAGCACCTAAATCCACCTCAGGCTAAAAGAAGGCAAAATTCAGGGTGACCACAAACCACGCTCAGTCTGGTAGCTAGCCGTACCAGAACAGGAGAGGGCTCTCTCCGAGTTACACTCAGTGAATAGATGAAACGAAAAGGACTGGGATGACTTTCAAACGAACTATTTATCTTAGGCTAGTAAGTGGAAATGAACATAAGGAGTGATTTTTATGAATGACTGTGTTTCTGGGATGTTATGGGACCACTTGACATCAATGAACAAAGAACTTAACATAAAGGCATAGATTATTTCGTGAGGCAAGGTAGGCGGAAAGCATAGAAATTTTAATTTTAAGATATGGCGGAATGGAGAGATTGGTTAAGAAGGTGAAAAGGGCATGGACAAGAATAATTTTCAACAGAAGAACGAAACACTGCACATGAAATCTTCTCACAGGTAGAGCAATACAATTGAATTCTACCTAATCGCATTCGAAAAATTTCACCAGAAATGAATATGAAATGAAACTATGAAACATAACAAAATACATATGAAACATAAGAGACACATTTGCTACACTCACAACCACATGAATCTCATGAAACAGAGCCGTTGCCTTTCATTAATTCTCTGTAAGAATATATAGTGCAAAAACAAAGTTTATTTCCCACAGTCTCCCAGAAGTTACAAGCCAACCAACCAATTCACTTTGCAAATGGTTTTCATACAATATATAAAATGTGCTATGAAGCGATAGAACGTCCAAGGGTCACAAAATGAAGGTGGAGAGCCAAACATCAGCTATAGATATAGTGTCACAAACATGAAAAATGGCTTGGGTGACCCTTTGCCTTCCTTTCCCACTTGTATAACTGACCATATGGAGTGAAAATATTTATAAAACCGCCGGGCTCCTCCTCCTGTGCATTGCTCTCTTTTCCAGGTGACCTTTTGAGGCCTTCCTGATGTCTGAATTGAGCGTAGGATAGAATTTTGGAAAGTTATTTGTGTTTTCTTTCCAACCCAACCAGAAATTTTCAATTTGGAGTTCATTTGCCCTATCAAAAAATAAATCTCCCAAGACTGGTCAAACTGTGTCAAATGAGGCTGCCTCAATGCAGAGTGCTGTTGTGGTCAACTTTTGAATGCCTTTCTAAACTCAAAATTGAGCACATGATAGATCATTGGAAATATATTTGTGTCTACATTCTAACCCAACTGGAAATTTTCAATTTGGAGCTCATTTTCCCTACCAAAAATCAAATCTCCAAAGACTGGTCGAACTGTGCCAAATGAGACTACCTAAAGGCAGAATGCTATTATAGTCAACGTTTGGATGCCTTCCTCAACTCCAAATTTAGTTCATGATAGCTAATTGGAACGATAATTGTCTCTAGTTATCATTTGGATTATCAATCAAGTCATTTTGTCAACCGAGCTAGGAGAAAACTTGATTTTCCTAAGGTCGCTCCAGAGGTTCATCAATTCTCCCGAGGCAATTGTATTTTTGACAGTTCTACAAAACCATGAAACATATGTAAACTGTGAAGGAGGTTTTTCTTCCCTTGTCTGTTGTGGACAAAAATCTCTCTCAGTTTTTCCAAATTCAACTTCCATTGCTCATAAACATCATTTGAGTGAAACATATCCCGATGTATGGGACAACGGATTTGCTGAAATGAAGCAAAATGAAGGGGATAGGGAGCTTCTAAATTCTTGAGGAAATTTTTGGAAGTATGGAGGGATGTTAGGAAGTAGGGGAAAGTGGAATATCAGAAATTGAGTGAGAGGAAGGGGTCCAAAAAGGCAAAACATAGGCCCAACCATAGAAAATTGCTAGGTTGTAGCAAGAAATTAAGGTTTGTGAGAAAATGAGGGATTTGGGGGATCTCAGTGATGGGAAGGTGTATGAACATCAAGATACAAGTTTTTCCGATGATTTGACCATCCAAGAGAAATTAGCTTCAGAACCCTAGGAGAGGGAAATGAATCTTGCCTAGGTGCAACTGAAGCATGAACAAGGTGTGAAATGACCCAATGGAACTTGACATGATGATGAAAACCCTTTGAATGATGGTAAAATCAGCTGAATAGTGACATAGAATTTCATTTGGACAACTTTGACAAGGGTAAAATCAAACCCTAGACCTAATGCCTAGTGACCAAATTTTAC